>SIJG01000069.1:10813-269682 GCA_023374025.1 Heterodera schachtii | reverse complement strand
ATGCTTTCATTTCGTCGCCATTTTCATAAACTTTTTTTGGTGTCACAAATTCGGCATTTTTGCAGATCATTTCCTTTTTCCAGTTCATTTTTTTGGCATTCAAATAGCGTTGACGGTTAAGTTAACAAATGAATTATTAAAATCCAAAGATTAGTCTTTTCGACTTTTTGCTTTTAAATTTGTATTTAAATCTTAATTTCCTTTGCTATAGAAAATGTCCATTTTCATTGATCCTGTTTCTCTGTCTTTTTTCCCCATTTTTCGATAATTCTTTTGCATTTTTCTCATTTAATTTTCTTTATAAATTTTTGGTTACTGTATTTTGAAATATTTTAAAAATTTTTCTTTTTTTTTTCAGATCGATAATAATTTGGAATTTAAATCGCAATTTGAAATTAAATAAAGTTAAAAATATTTCATTTTTTCTCAGCAGCAGAACAAACAATTCATAAAATTCGCCTGTCGAAAGTCGACTCATATCTTTTTATTAAAAAAACAAATATATGTAAATAATAAAAATGACAAAATGGGTTTTCAAATATCGAATTGAATTCGATTAGAAATGGCGTAAAAATTTATAAAAGGGGACGGCTATTAACATTATGTTAAATTTTGTGTCCCCGTCTTGTTACGATATTAGGTCAAACACAAAAAAAGGCTATTGGTAATTTTTTTTTAAATAATATTTTAATATACATTCATATTTAAATTTATTTATACGATTAGCTAGACGAAAGTTTTATATTAATTTATTATTATTACTACCATTGAGAGTTTTTTTAAAGATTCACTTTCATTGACCCTTTTTATGTTCGACCTAACATCCTCTTTTTAATAAAAATTCTCAAGAATCTCAGAATATGTAAAAATTGCGAATGAATTGTTGGTAAACACAAAAAAAAAATAAGAAAATTTTCTACTATTTAAGACATGTCGAATCCAGAAAAGTTACTTATTTCATGAATTTGGAGCCCTAATTATTGGTCCTCCTATTTGTCTTCCATTTTTTTTTCAAATAGCTTAAATTAGAAGGGCATTAATAAACTTATAAAACACATCATTTCGATTATTCAATTTTTATGTTACAAAAAATTTTGTTGAAATATTCATGATTAAGACAGAAAATTCTGACAAAGGAATTTCTTTTCATTAAGAAAATATCTATATTTTTGACTGGAAATAATATATAATTAAAAGCAAACAAACAATAAGTAAATACAGATATTATAAGAGATTACCTAAACAAAACTAAAGCATCAATGTAGCTCACAAGATGGTTGCAGTACAATTTAAAAATAAATTTTAAAATTGAAAACTAACAAACTCTTGACAGCTTAAAAAACATTAATAATTTATGACTTAAAAATATAAATAACCTTTAAAACCTGTAAATATTTAAAATAATTATTTTTTAAGTTTCAATATGTTACTTTGAAACGATCTAATTGAGAATGTGAATCGATAATTACAGCAGTAAAAGAAATGCATAAATTTAATTTAATCCATGAAAAATATTTAAAAAATTCGTATAAATTTATATTCCAAAAAACAAAATTGCTTAAATAAATTATTTTTAAATGAAATTTGTGATGCATAAATTTACAAATTTAGATCATTATCGTATTAAAAAAATTAGAAGTGCAAATTTGTTTTACAGTTATATTGTTAATTTAACTTTAATTGAATAGAAACAATATAAAAAATAGAAGGAAATTGTGGCAAAAAAGCAAAAAACCAAAAAATCAAAATTGTGAGCCAAATATTCCTAATAATGAATTTTGTCATAATTTATTTAACTCGAAAAAGAAATGTCTTTCAAAATTAATTGTATCAAAAATTAATTATAAAATAAATAATATCTCAATAAATAAAAAACAACAATAAATAAATATTATATAGTCAAAAGGCAATTCAAAATGCGACGCGGTGGCACGGTCTTTTATAAAAAAATTTAAAGAACCTAATGAAAAATTTTTAATATAGAAAAATTTAATGAAAGAAAAAAATAATTACTTCATTAATAAAAGCTCGCATTAAAATTAACATAAAATAATTTTTTCAATATTTGATTAATCAACGAAACATTAATCCAAATATACAGAGAAAATTTCAGACAGATAAAAGTATAACACAAATTTATTTTAAAAAAGAAATGGAAATATAACCAAATATATATTAAATTAAGAAATATTTGAAGATTTTTAAAGTTATATGAAAAAATAGCTATGAGTTACAACAAATGCATGCATAATTTTAAAAAAGATAAATTACAGAATTAATAACTTTTAAATAAATAGAAGTATTTAGAAAATAATTTGAATCAAAAAGCAAATTAATAAATATTTCCAATTTCAATATTATAAATGCTTATATAATCTAATTGCGATATTAAAGAAAACAAGTTGAAATCTCGTAAGATGCCAAGATTAAAAGGAAAATAGAAAATAATTTAATAAAAGATATAGAGAAAATATAATATTAAAAGAATTATATATTTTAAAATAAAAAAATGTTTAAATAAAAAATAATTAATATGAGAATCATTTAATTTAAAATATAAATAGAAGATGCAATTTAGAGAGATTAACTTATTTGGAATATTTTTTTTATTCGAATATAATTCTAAACAAAAAATTTTAAATTTATAATGAATAAATAAATAATAAATGCTATAAAATAACAAAAAAATATTCAAAAAAAAATTTATAATAGATATAAAAAAACAAATAAATCAGATTGATAAATACTCCAAAATTATTACATATTACAATACCAAAATAAGAAAAAATCATCATCATTAGTCGTCCCTACAATTAATTAAATATAATAGTTGAGAAATAATTATTTAAACCCAACAACGGGGGATAAGAGGCGCCTCACAACCAAACCGTGAGCGTCGAGCGCAGAACGGCTTAACCCCATAGCTTTATGGACACTTGCACTTCGACTACATATTTAATACATAAGACAATTTATAAAAATTATCAAAATTAAATAATCAAAAAAGTTGAATAAATGCTGCGTAAAATAAAATAATTTTATAAATTAGTAAAGAAAACTAATTAAAATATAAAATTAAAATAAAGGAAAATTTGCAAAACTAAACAAAGTTTAATGGACAGAAACTGAACCAGCGAGGCTGAATGCGGAGGGAGGAGCTACGAAAACAATGGATGCCTGAATAAATTTATTAATTACTAATAGAGAAGTGATAATAAACAAAATGTTATCAGAAAAAATAAACAACTTTTGCCTAATTAATTAAATTAAATTAAAATATAGAAGAGATTTCATTTAAATTTGAAATACACAAATAAATGATTAAATTATCTAAATGTAAAAAATGTATAATATATAACATGAGTATAAAATCACCTTGAAATTATGAGTTTAAAAAATAAATTCATTAATTGGAAAAGATTTTTCATTAAAATATGAAGATGAGTTAAAAACCAAGATGTTCCAAGCGCTTTAATCATTAAGCATGAAATATTGAATATGAATACGAAATTTTAAAATTAATTACTAAAATAGTACGACTAACAATCTATTTATTTTTCAAATGCACTCAGCTAAAAATCAACAAAAAATAAACTAATTTTTGATATAAAATTCACTGTTCTTTCACAAAAAAGAATGCAAAATATTCCTATATTAACCAGATTATTTTATTGATACTGGAAAGCTCCTATTAGAAAAACAAAATTAAATTTTTGCAGAAAAAATAAACAAAAACCAAAAATTGCATTACTTTTTTTAGTAAATATTTTTTAAGAATGTCACTAACGAACGGAATATTTATAATGAATTTTAAAATTTAAAAATCAGCAAAAAATAAAAATGAAATGACATTTGATAATATAGAAATTTTTTATGTATTAATAAATAAATATATTGTAGTGTTTCTACGAACAACAAAGAAATTTAAATCGCTGCATGTTTTATAATTCTTAGCAAAAATTTTTTAGATTGATGTATTTTCAATTTAAATAAAAATTAATTTTAAAAGGAACAGAATCTTTAGGCGAAAAAAGAAATCAAGAAAATCGGCTAGTTACAAATTGCTATTTTTATCAATTTATGATTCAAAAACGCGCATTTCGTGCTTAACTGTACCTAGTAAGCACAATGAAGCAATTAGTCCAACAATAAGCCGTGAAATTCAGGCTGAAATTTAAAAAATATTAATTAGGGCAGGTTGTTTCCCTAAAATCACTAAAATTGCAATTATTCGAAAGCCTAAAAAGTAGGGTTCGGACTCCGTGGGCGGGGGTGGCTTTTCGCGGGGGCGGGGGATGGCGGGGGTCAGAGTCGCGGGGGCGGGGACGGGGGCACGAAAATTCCGCCCCCGCGGGGGCGGGGGTTTGATTTGAATTAATTCCAAAAAATTTCAAAAAAAAATTAATTTTTATGAATGGTGTGTTGGCTCTACATTCCTTTAGTCAATGTTACGCCTCGATTCAATTCCTTTGGCATAAATTACACAGATTTTGTCTAAAGGATTACCAAATTTAGGGATTTTGGGCGAATTTTATAAGAAATTTTTGTAAAAATATCCAAAATTTGCGATCTTGGGATAATTTTTAAGAAAAAAATAGAAATTTTTGGGGGCCGGCGGTGCAAATAGGCCGCCTGGCGAATTTTGAAATTTAAGCAGGGTGCCGATCGGAAATTTTTCAAAATAAGAACATCAAGGTCAAAAAATCAGATTTTACGAATTTTTTTTGTTTTTGCGGTGTATTGTTTCTAACACTTTTCGGTGAACAAGCAAGACAGAAGGCCGGCGGTGCCGATAGGCGCCGCCGGGAAAATTTTTGAAAATTTTAATGAAATTTGTTCCCAAATTTTCACCAAAAAAAGATCAATTTATTTAGATTTTGAGACAATTTTCTATGAAAGAAATACCTAAGTTTTTGGGGGCCGGTGGTGCCGATAGGCAACGCCGGGGGAAATTTTTATGAATTTTGTTAGAAATTAGCCAAATTTTCCAAAAATTTCCCTCTTTTGGGTGAAAATACGCCCCCAAATCAGAACATATCTTAGAAATAAGAATATAAAAAACCATATATTAATCAGGTAAAGTAAATTCAAATGAAAACGTCAACCGGTATTGAACCCATAATAAAAAATGCTGTTAGTTGTGAATCAATAACCAATAAACCAAAATATATTTCAATTCAAAGCAAAATTTACTTTATATCATAAAAATTTGTCAAAGATGGTTAAAAAAAATTCAAAATTGTATAAATTTTTGCATTTTATCCCACGAAAAATATGTTTTAGGTGGTTTTCGGAGTCGTTTATCATGAATATGACACCCATTTCGCCTATTTTCGAACCCTGGATCCGAATGCGAACAAAAGATCAAAATAAAATTTAAAAATCAAAATTATGCAACAAAATGCACGAAAAAAAGTATATTGTGACTTTATAATTTTGGTGCATGTCTTGATGATCATAAAAAAGAGGATTTAAGTTAAATCCAAAAATTTTGTTGAGAAAATAATTAATTTTTGTGCTAAAAAGCCGAATAAATGTTAAAAACTGAAAAGTGTCAAATGAAAAAACTAGAATAAAATAATTTAATAAATCTTTTTCTGTAGACATTCATTTAGGTGGGAGGGGGAGAAATTTGGCTACCGGCCTGACGACGGACGTTTTATTTTTATATATTAAAAAGTCGCGTACAAAACCTGGAAATAACAATTAAAACATCTAATTATTGTAAAAAAGTTCTTCGACTAATCTAGGATCAAATAGAAAAATAAAAACATTTTTGTAATAATATTATTTTGTCTATATTACCAAAAATTTGTTAACAATCAAAAAACAATTATTTCGAAATAAACTAAAAAGCAAAATTAAGTTTAAAAAATTTATAATTGTATATACAACCAAAAAAGCCACAAATAATGTGTGCTTGTACTTCAAGTAATAAAATTAAAATCTATAATTTTGAACTGTAAATAAAAGAGTCTTTTAATCATAAAAAACCTACTACAACTTAATATGATATAAGACATTATTTTTATATTGCAGCAAAGTAAATAGATAATTTGAATAAATTTATTTTCAATGTTAAATAAAATCAATATTATAAAATAGGAAAGTGTTTCACTGTAATTGTAATGAAACCTATAGCCAACCATATAATAATAACTCTGTCTCGAGCATGAATGGGAACCAATAATTCCTAAATTTATGATAAATGATTTCTTGATTTTTAAAGTATGAAAATTTAATTCTATTTTAAATTTTTCGATTAAAATTATTGCTTAATTTCTTAAAATTTAGTTGTTTGGTAATCGTAATATCATAATGTTAAATATTTCTTAGTTCGTCATGAAATATAAATTCATAACCGCAAAATATTATATGAAGATCAATAGAAGCGTGCAAAATAAAAAAAGAAGAGACCCCGACAAAGAGAATTGAATCTAAATATTTGAATGAATATGAACAAAAAATATTTATTTAAATAATGAAAAAATTACAAAATAAAATCTAAAAAGTTATAGCATATATAAAAAATATGCAAAACCATCATTCATAAAAATTAATATGTTTTAAAATTTCCCGAGTGGTTTATAGCTTTAAAGATAAGTTGAAGGATAACAAGTTCATCGAATTTTATTGGAATTGGGTGTCTTCTGCAGGATAAAAGGCATTTATATAATATAAAAAATAGTATTAAATTTTTTACCGGGTTCTTTTTTTGGTAAATCGCATAGGAAAATTAACTTTGCTTATGAATTAAGAAAAAAACGGAAAGAATAAATAAACTAAATATTAAAATTAATATAAAACAGCATCAATTCGTCCAAATCGTGGAAATTTCGTCGGAAATTCTGCGCCTCAAAACCATCAAACGTTTTGAAATAAAAATATTGATGCGAAAATTTTTTTAATATAAAAACTTACTTTGGAAATTAGAAATTATATTAAAATAAAATCACAGCCAAAAATTTAAGCTAGTTTTACAGGCAATTATGTGTTAAAATAATTAATTCATATATGCATTTATGCGAGGGTGGAAATCCTCGATGCATTTCAGAATACTAAAAAAAACTTAAAAAACTCATTCAGTTTTGAAAATACTACAATGAAATTTATTATTCATATTTAATTTTCAAAAACCCATTTTTTAATAAATAAAATATATATAAAACTTTTAGATTCGTTATAAATAAATTAATTTTAAAATTAAACCACAAAATATGAGATGAATATATTTAAACTGATAATGAAAAACGCTAACCCGACATACATGAATTGAATCAAGATATTTAATAAAAGAAGATAAAAGATTTATAAATTTTCTTTTTACGCATAGTAATTGTCATGTTAGCGAGAGTATAGTTAAATGAAACACGATTATATATGAAAAAAAATATTGAATTAAAAGTAAAAAATAAAAAAACTATAAATTTCATAGCAATTTCATAAAAAGGTAAGATCAAATATATAAAGATTTATAATTTTTTAATGATAAAATAGGTGAAATAATAAAAATAATAAATACCACAATCTAAACTGATACTAGAAATAATAATAACAATTCTAAAATTAAGTAAAAATATCAATAAATAAAAATGCTCCAATAACATATTGTAAAACTCATTATTTGTTTTGCCCGATTGGTTATAGATGAAGTTGAAGTGAAATTTCGAAACCAACGGAACAATGGACGGATGCGTAACAAGAAGATTAGCGTTGTAAAAAAAACTAATAACAAAAACTGAACGTTAAATAATAAATAATTGAAAAAAATAATATACAAAATAATATATGCTGTTTTTCTTCTCCTAGAATATTAAAAAGTTAATAGGAAATAAAAATTACTACTTTTATTTCTTAAACAACGAATAACATTATACTTTTCTACTATAAAAGATCTGAAGAAAAACTATATTACGGAGAAGACGTCTATGACGAGAGAATAAAGTTAAAATAACTTGATTTAAATTTCCTTTTTTTATTAAAAAAGGAATTTCTCATTGTTCAATTAAAGAGAATTTTTTTTAATTATTAAAAATTAATTTCTTTTGAGTCTATTAATAAACATATGTTAAAATTAATGAAAACAATAACTTTTAGATTTAATTTTGAAAATACATTTATATTCAATGAAAATAAAGGGAAAAGATTAAGGCATTAATGAACTAAAAATTTTATTTAGAAATAATGATCAAGCAATTTGCTAATTATAAAATAAAATATTTTTACAACAGTTGAAATAAAAATTTTAGGACACTTGAGAAGCATTAATAAAAAACAAAATTTTTGTAAGAAGTTGAATGGAAGAAAATTAATAAATTAAAAGCGTAAATTTTGTAGAATATCAAATCTCTATGGTCTACGCTCAGAAATATAAAAAGGTAAACATTTCTTCTCTCTGAAAATATAATAAAAACATATTCATAATTAAAAAATAATGTAAAATCGTTTTATAAACTTATAAGTAATGAAAATATAGCAAAAACATATGCAAGACGGAATCTTAAGCAAACTAAATGATAGAATTTGCAGTAGTTTTTTATCATAACAAAATCAAATAACAATAAAAAATAGCTTAAAAAACTTGAACCAATTTGTATTAAAAATAAGTAATATTTTTTCTTAACTAGAATTATATTTTGGGTTGAAAAATTTTTTGAAATTACATCAAGTAAGTTTAATATAATACTATAATAAATAAAAATAAAACATCATTATAAAAGCTATCGTGAGAAATAAATGTTGTACCAGCTTCGGGGGCGGTTTAAGCCTTGCCCCCGCCCAGGGGCCGTACTAAAAGAAGGTGGTTATTTGACCAGGTCATTTAAACATGGTTATTTGACCTGGTCATTTAACCATGGTTATTTGACCTGGTCATTTAACCACGAACTATGAGAAAAACGGCAGAAAAGAAGATGGTAAATTTTCTGCTGGAGCAACCAGCAACCAACATTATTTAACCGCCAACCATCTTCTTTTACTTTACCACTAACTTTCTACCATGAACTATAAAATTTGCACTGAATATTTTAAATAAATAGGCAAAATAATTTCTAAAGTACCTAGAAAATTGGTAGAGTAAATAAAAATAATTTTTATTTATGAATTAAATTTTTTGTAAAATTTTTTATTACTATTTAAGATATTTCGGCATTAGAAGCTATGCGATTAAAAATATACTTTTATTTTTTTTAATTTGAATTAATTCATTGTTTATGATAAAATACATAATCTAAAATTCGAAAATCACTCAAAATATAAAAATTATTGGTAAGTTTGTTTTATATCTTTTAAAAATATTTAACTTTAGAATTAATTAAAAAGCTGTTATAGATCGATAGCGGAGACTTTTCTCTATTTTATAAATTTTATTCGGAGTTTTTACAAAAATTAAAACTAGTCGAAAAGACAATTTGATTTAATATTTTATGAAATATTAGTGATAAAAACAACCAAGAAAGATAATTAAATAATATTAAAAGTTTTTATTAAATAATTTTCAACAAACTTAAATGAAGTAAATTTACTTTGTACATCATTGTAGATGGATGTGAATTCAGATTTATAAAACTATCGAATTTTGGTCAAATTTTAATGACTTTCAGATAACAATCTATGTTTTGAAAAAGTAAAAAATGTATGAACCGCAACATTTAAATATTAATATGCCAAATATTAAACAACAAAAATTATTCTTAATCTATTATTTAAAATAATAATTTTCAAAAAATATAATATTCTCTATTTTTCTACAATTTTCATATTTTTTTGGAAAATAAGAATAAAAAAAAATTAAAAATAAACAATTTATATTTTTTTTTTTAATTTTTAAGTATAAAAATTCGTAAACATTCATATAAATATTAAAAAACTTAAAAATAAATAATTAAATTTATAAATAAATTAATCAATTTATTAGACAGCATTTACTGTGAAGATCAATCAAATCTAAATAAAAATATTATCAAGTTCAGCTGAAATGTGAATCTCCAAAATTAATGAGTGCACATGTGAAACCAATTGATGAAATAAAAGCATTAACATAAAAATAAAATAGAAATATATATATATATATATATATATAAAATACATAATTAAAAAAAAATCAAATCTTTTGTTTTAAAACCAAGTTAATTTTATAAGTATTTTTCATTTTATATTATTTGGAACTGAAAAATGCTTATGGAAATGAGTAGATAATAATGTCTTTAAAGCGTTTTAAAATCATTGTATGATTATTTAATTAAGAAAAATTGGCATTCCCAAGAACTCCTCTTTTAATTTTTGTATTTGGCATAAAAATTAAATAAGTTTAATTAGAATATTTTTTAAAATATAAAGAAAATAAATTGGAATTAAATTAAATATGTCATTTATTATACTAAAACATATATTTTTTGAAAAAGTTTAGATTTTGGTAATTTGAGCTCCTGTGACGGTGCCGCGTCGTTTCGCGAAAACCATAACAAAAGAAACCGGACTAAATCAGTACGGTATCTCTATTGTTAAATTGCGAAAAAATAACTTTAATGTGTGTTTCAAGCTCACTACAATCAAACAAAGCAAAGGAATAATTTTGATTATAAAAATAATTATTTTGTAAATAATTTATTTAAAAGCGTTTTTGGGAATGAGGTTTTGTGATTTGTTAACTGATAAATTTATATTTTTAGAGATAAATAGCATACAAACATATGTAAAAATATGGAACCGGTTATTTGGTAATTGTGAGCCTATTCAGCTAGTTGATCAGGGAGATGTTATTAAAAATTTAAAAAATATTTGGTTTGCTTTTCTTTTTTGCAGTGGTTTGTCTACGGTAAGGGAAGGAACACACATTTTAATATTTTATTAAATCAACAGACCAAGCAAATAACTCGGCTTTTCCATTTTGGAGTGAGTGATTTTCCACAAATGGACATGTTCATGTTGTTGGACGGGCTGTGCTGCTGTTGTCGCCAAAGAATTGATAAAAGCACAAAACATAATCAAATTAAAATACATTTTCTGTAAAATATAATTATACTTTTGGAAAATAAAAAAATCAGTTTTAGATTTTGCAATAATCTTTTACATAAGATTTAGGTTTGTTCTAAAATTGCATACTTTGCTCAAAAGCAACCAAATTTAAAGGTCTCTCAATTACAATTTTTTCGAATTGCTTATTTTTTTTTTTGAAATTTTGAAGGCAAATGAACAATGCAGGCCTATCGGCAACGCCTGCTCCCCCCCCCCAAAAAAAAATATTTTGGATATATAATTTAATAGTACAACTCGTACCAGGACGAGAGCCCGGTTTTTGCCAAAATACCCGGGCCCGTGTAACCTTAATTTTTTAATATTCATCAAAAAATATAAAAAAGTTTAATCTTGGAAGGCAAAATAAAAGGAAAAAGCATGAAAATAAAATCCCAATTTTTTTCAAAAGGTTTAAAAATTTTTCTGCTTTTGAACAAAAATTTAGGAAAAAAAGATTGTACTTTCTGGAATTAACATCTCTACCGCTTTATTTGAATAAAAAAATTACATTAAATTAAACAATTAATTTGATTGAAAATTAAATAAAAATTATTTATAAAATATAAAAAAATTACAATGTCAATTAACAAAAGAAATTTGATAAAAAACTAAATAAAAATTATTTATAAATTTTTCTAATCGCTATGCCTTATAAACCATTGTGAATGATGTAGGGTTATCCAAATCTATTTTTTACTTTTGAATGATGATCAGTAGGATTATGAAATCATTTTTTACTAAAATGGTGAATTTTCATAAGTAGAATAATCCAAATCTACTTTTTACTTAATATAATTTTTTTATTATTATTTAATTATAATGAAATTATTTAAAATGATTAATGATCATCATAGGATTATCCAAATCTATTACTTTATTTAATTTTATAATATTATTAAATTATAATGCCTTTTTAACGATTATTTTTTACCTTATTTAATTTTTATATTATTAAAATATAATGCTCTACGGGAGTTTGCCTTCAAATCTATTTAATTACATTTTTTTTTTTGCTTTCCTTATCATTTATTTATAATTTTATTGCGTATGTATTTTTTTATTTGTAAAAACAAATAAATTGTTTTTTAAATTAAATTTATCTTTTTCATTTCGCAGCAATTTGTGGCAAAAGCTTCGAAAAATTTTCTGTTTTCAAAAGTTATGAAAACATGTTTCTGAGGGTTTTTGAATCGGTCGCGGATCTGACATGCAACTAACGCATTACCTCTACACCATTACAAACTTGTAGAGTAGAGAAACAATTATTTCTTTTCTTTAATTATAAAAAACTAAAAATATGGCACGTCATAACTCGGCACTCAGAGTCATTTCCAGAAAATTAAAACATTTTCTTAAGAACCCATGGGTGCTCTATCCACCCACCAAAATTTCGTTCGGAAATCCCACGGATACCTGGGGACCTTCCTATGTTAGCCACTAGGCTACATATACACATGTGCATAGCGGATTGAAATCGATTAATTATTTAATTTTTTCTCAAAAAACTTCTCTTTTCCCACCAATTTTCTTCATTGAGAACAAATTTACTGGAACGGGAAAACGAAAATGAACCTGGCGGGATTTCTGATCCCGCCTTTTTTCTCGTTCCCATAAAATTCCCGTCGGCAAAAAAAAAAGACGGGAACGGGATTCCCGGGTTTTCCCGCGGGAATGCGTTCACGCCGATCTCTAAAAATAAATACTAACTATTTTTAATAAAAATTTGCTTGCTAAATAAATAAAAATGGAATGTAAAAATTTGAGCTAAGAAAATTATTAAACTTATCTCGATAAAAAGCGGGAAAAAGAACAGAGTAAATTATATTAACTATTAAATTTATGCTAGAAAGACAAAATTAAATAAATTAAAAAATATCATAAAAACTAAAAAAAGCAAATGTACCAAATTACATCTGAAATAATTATCAATTAAAATTTATAACTTAATAAAAGTAAAAATAGCAAGGTTAAAAAACAAAATTAATATTTTTTTAATGTTCTGCTTTCAACACAACACTAATAAATGAGTTCGAATATCGTGAGAGAAGCAATGACCACAAAATAAGTTTTTTATGTTGATTAATAAAAAAATGAGAAAAAAACGATAAGAGAATAATGATAAAAAATAATTAAATCAATATATTCAAAAAAAATTAAAAAATAATGCTTTTACAATAAATAATACTTTTACAATTATTTAAAAAGGATATTCATTTAAAACCAAATAAATGAGATCTAAATCTGCAAGAATAAAATAAACAAAAAGAATTTTTCATTAAAATTTCCGTTTATTCAAAAAATAAACATAATTTATAAGAAAAAGATAACTATATAAAATCTAAATTGATAATTATATAAAATCTAAATTGATTAAATTATTTGAATATTTATTGAATTTAAGGAAATCTGAGTATAAGAGTGTACATCTAATAATAAAATGCAATTAAGCACTAATTTATTAATAAATGTCAATAATAATAACAACATATTTATTGCCATGAATAACTCTCATTAGCTTTGTAATATTATACTTTTTTTCAAACCCGAAAAAATCATAAAAAATACATTTTGTTGGAATTTGGGAGAATGTAAGTTTCGACATCACTGCCGTGGTCTTCGATTAATGATCTGAATCGTAGAAAACAAATTTATTTAAATTAGCAAAAAAATAAAAAATATTAAACGTATTACTAATAAAAAACAACTGTTTAAAAATTGCCAAGAAAAATTTAAAAAAAAATGAAATAAACAGTGAAAATAATTTAATACTCATTCTAAAACTCTAATTTAATTTTTATTTAACGTACAGATGCTTAAAAATTGTTAAATGGTATATTTAACAAAATGAAAAATAAATTAGTTCGAAAATGTTTACATACATAAAAAACAAACGGGAATCAAAAACATTACTAATTTCAATGTATAGGCGATATGAAAATTTAATTTAATAAAACACAATTGGACACAATGCTCAAAAAATTATTAAGAAAAGAAAATTATTCATTTAAAGAAATCGTGATTTAATATAAAGTAACAGTATATATTGTGATTATATTCAATAATTCTAACAACTACAACAAATTTACTTATTTATTATATTTACATAAAAAAACGTTTAAAATTAACTTTGACAAAATACTTAAAATTTGCCCATTCGAGAGTTAATTAAAAAATAAAAACCGATACACGTTCCGGATTTAGAACTGAAATAAATCTCAATTTAAAATGATTTATTAATGTTGAATATTACTTAAAAATATTTTATTAAATAAGTCAAACAAAAAAATTTAATTTTAAAATAGAAACAAGAAAAAAACCTTTTTTAACAAATCACTTATAATGATTCATGCTGCAAATAGTAAAAGAAAAATGATATTAATTATTTTAAAAGCTGTTGTTAAATCATTGATTTTTCTTCTTTCTTCCAATTTGTGTAAACCCGTGATTTTTAGTCTTTCCCCATATTTTTTGTACACAAACCCACATTTTCGAAAAGCTTTTCTTGTGAAAAATTTTTGTACCCGCTCAATTTTGTCTATATCTTTTTTTAAATTAGGGTTCCAAACTTCGGTAGCGTATTCTAATTGAGGTCGTACAAAAGTTTTATAAGCTGCTGTTAGAGTCTTTATTTCCCTGCTTTTCAACACTCTCAAAATCTGAAAGCTTCTAAGATATGCGTTTCGTATAATTTTGCTTATATGTTCTGAAAAATTAAGCTTCGAGTCAATTATAATTCCCAATTCACGAACATTATCCGATTCTGAAATCTTTTTTGAATTATTTTTCCCTAAATATAAAACAAAACATTTTTCAGTTGAAATTTCTAACCCATTTATTTTTGACCATTTTTCCAAAGCCTCAATTGCTTTATCCAACTGATTCGAATGGTCATCATTTTCATGGGCATAATATAATTTAACATCATCGGCATACATTTTTATGCCAACTGATGCCGCTTCATTTGTAATAAAGGACGGCAGATCATTTATAAAAATTAAAAAGAGTAATGGCCCTAAGACACTTCCCTGGGGCACTCCTGAAAATATTCTGAAACTTTCTGACAATTCTTCGCCAATTAACCTTAAAACTCCGATTTTTTAAAAAGTTAGTTAAAAAATTATGAATTTTTCCTTCAATTCCAATCTTTTTGATTTTTTGAAGTAATAAATCAATTGGAACAGAATCAAACGCCTTGACAAAATCAATATAGATTATGTCAATTTGTTGATTCTTTTGTATAGAATTATATATATCGTCCATCATTTTTAATATTTGGGTTGTAGTCGATCTATTTTTTAAAAACCAAATTGTTCTTTATCAAAGAATCTTGTACTGTTCAGAAATTCTAAAATTTTGCTACTCAAAATTCGTTCGAAAACTTTACAGACGGTGCTGGTTAATGACACCGGCCTGTAATTTAATGGATCAGTTTTTTCGCCTTTTTTGAAAATTGGTACCACTAATGATGTTCGCCAAATTTCCGGAATTTGACCGGAATCCAAAATTAGCCTAAATATATCTGCTAATATTTTTGTAATTGGTTCTGCACAATTTTTTAATAAAATGTAAGGAACATTATCTGGTGAAGTGGAATTACGCCGGGGAAGTCTTCTTAATATATTCCAAATTATGCCCGAGTTCAGTTCAATGTCAAAAAGCTTAGTCTTATTTTGTGTTGATTGAGTTTGTGGACCATTAACAATCGATTTTCTTAAAAAAGACTTTTGAAATATTTCTGCTAATATTTTACATTTTTGTACATTGCTGGAAAACATATTTCCAGCGTTATCAATTAGAGTAGGAATTTCAGAAATTTTTGATAACTTATTTCGGATAAATTTGTTAACTGAATTTTGCCCCTGGGAAATAATTTTTGACTCTTTTTCATTTCTGAATTGTTTTAATTGTATCTTCATTTCCCTTGAAATAATTCGGTAGTTTAAAACAAGATCACTTTTTTCTGGGAATTTTTTTACAAGCTTATGTAACCGTAATTTCTCTGAAAATAAGTCTCTTATTTTTTGAGGGTATGATTGTTTTATTATCGATTTTAGAGGTCTGTTGGGTATAAAAGTATCATATAATTTCAGTACTTTATTTAAGAATTCGTTATATTTTTGTTCAACGGTATACACAGAACTTATAGAAACATCAAACCTATTTTCAAGTATAGCTCGATTTAATTTTGCAAAATTAATATTTTTAAAATCTCTTCTATAAACACTGGGATTTTCATGACTGAATTTTTCTTTTATTTGAAATCCGACCATTTTGTGATCGGATGTTGAAAAGTTTTCAAGTACTGTTAAATCATGAATTAATTCTGATTCACTGGTAATTACTAAATCTAAAATTGTTTTTTCCCTGGTTGGTTCCTTGACATGCTGTTTCAATTGTTTTTGGTCTATAAACTCAATCAGCATATTTGACACTGGATCATTTCTTTTAATTACCTTATTTTCATCCCATAAAATATTTGGGATGTTAAAATCCCCACAATATATGATATTTTCTGAATCGCTTTGGTCCGAAATAAATTTGAATAGCTTTTTAGTATTCTGAACTGTACAATTCGGTGGACGATATATATTTATGATTTGGATTGGTTTTTTAAAAAGTAATTTAATGTGTAAAATTTCGGTTTGGAATTTTGTCCCAGAGAATAGTGTCTGACAAGGGATGATTGATTTTAATAGAATTGCTGATCCACCGCCCTTTTTATCATTTCGGTTCGCAAGCATTACTCGATATCTACCATTTATGGACAGTTCATTTTCTATTGTATTTCTGGGGTTTAACCAGGTCTCATTGATGATGAACATTGCTGGATCATACTTTTGTGCTATGTGTTCTAAATCAGATATTTTATTTGAAATTGATCGGGCATTTATTAATAGGCAGGAAACCCAGGGATTTTTATTTAAGTACTTTTCATTTTTTTGGTTTGATTTGCTCGTGTAACATTATTGAGTTCTGAGTGGGCGAAGAGGGTGCGGAGTTTTCAAAGTAATAATGGAGAGATCAACGACGACATATTTAAACATATTTTCACTTTGGTTCATGGCATAGGCCTTACGGCGAAGCTCATAAAGCAAATTGAGTTCAGGCCGGGTGAGATCCCGCCTGACCGAGACATTTTTTGGAAATTGAATGAATTTTGTGAGGGTTTTGCGAAAATTTTTAAGGAAAATGTCTCGGTTTTTTTTGTCCACAAATGGGACCTTGACAATTCGGTTTTTGCCCGAAGGCAATTGTAATTTTGGATGTCGGTGGATCTCTTCGAAAATCACCTCATCCATCAGTCCACATTCGGCAGCGACCTTACGCACAAGTTCAACGGCATCGATTTGTTCTGCTACTTTCTCCAACACTGCTCTCTTCGATTTGGCGATAATCTCCTCCGAGTCCAACACGGCATTGTTGACCATTTGGGTGACCATTCCGATGTGAGGCGGCGGTTGACCCCAGAGAACACTGGGTGTGGAGTTGGAGAAGGACATTGAGTCCCCGGCGGATCTATCCTTTGTGTTGTCATTGACCAATTTCTGCACAAGTAGCTCCAGGCGATCCAGCCGCTCAACAATTGTGGCGTTGATCGACGGGTTGAGGGAGGAAACAAGCTTTTCAAGACGATCAAGCCGAATACCGATATCATCATTGTCTTCCAAAACAGGGGACATTCGACCTCTTTTTTGGGAAGATAAATGTTATTTAAACAAGCTAAACAATATCAAATGCAATTATTTAAAAACAAATTTTTGATTTGTTTAATAATTTTTTCACTTGAAAACAAAAAGGAAGTTTGAGTTGGTCAAATAAATTTAGAATTTAAAGATTTAATTGTTACCTTATATAATGATGAATGCCAAAATTTATTATATAATTATAAAAATTTACTTTAATCCAAATTAATATAAAATTTCAAGTAAATATATGGCTGATATTTTATTGCCTGTGATAAATATTTTTTAAAGCTCAAGGTTCCACTCTAAAATTGTCTAAGTAGTCTATTCAAAACGAAGGAACAAAGGGTATCGTTGTCGCAAGAATGAGAAAAAAATTTAAATATATAAATTAAAAAATGCATTATTAATTGATAAAAAACAAAAACTCCATTATAGAGATCGACCTTGACCTGGATCCAGGCCTGGATTTTCATGGATTTTTGTCCAAGAAATCTATGTCCAGGTCTAATCTGAAAAATCCAGGTCCAGGCAAAACACAAAAAAAAATCTAGATTTCATGGACAATTTTTAGAATTTATTATTTCAAATGACCTATGTTTTTTCAAGTTATAAGAAAATGATTAAATAGATTTAAAAACAAATATTAATGTAAATTAAATATTTTTGAACGTTTGTAGGCAATTAATTGATTTTTTCAAACATTTTTGGCTTTTTAAAACATATTTCAAAAAATCCAGGTCCATGCCTGGATCCAGGTTCGAGGAGCCTTGATTTCCTGGACCTGGATTTTCCTGGATTTTTGTCCAGGAAATCAGGTCCAGGTCCAACACAGAACCCTGGTCCAGATCCAGGCTTTTTTTTCAAAATGTCGATCTCTATTCATTATGCTCAAATATAACCATTATAGCAAGTGTAAAATATATAAGTTAATATTCTAAGATTCACAAAAATATATTTAAAAAAACAAAATTTGCTGAAATAAATTTATTTTAAAGGAATTGTGGAACATAATTTAAAGATTTGAAGTGTAAATCGCTTATTTAAAATTCTACTAAACGGCTTTCATAATTAAAAGTTAAAATTATAATAAAAAATAATTATATTTTAGATTTATATTTGTTAATTTAAATTTAATTGAAAAAGAAATATGAAAATTTTAAATTTCGAAATATATACAGTTTAATTAATTTTTTAAATTTATCTATTGTAGAAAATACTTTAAATTTAGTAGAAATTATAAAAAAATATAACAATTAGAACCGAAAGTTAGAATTAAGATTTTTGTACATATTTTACAATAAAAAATATCAGGACACTAGGAAAAAAGGCTTCTTTATTCAATGGCCCTAAGAAAAATTTAAAGCATCAAAAAGCTATTAAAAAAATTTTCTATCAAACAAATAAATACAAAAGAGGCACGAACAATTTGAAAATTTATAAAAAAATAAAGATAATGAAAAAATCTAAAAAGTAACCAAAACATAAAGAGAAATTTTTAAGATGAAGATGGGGAGAATCAAATGGATTGATTGGCAAGAAAGTTGATTCTGCAGCATGAAGTGTACTTAATAGAAAAAAGTTCACGAACATATGCATATTTATTTAAATAAACTTGTAAATAAAAAATATCTTTTATAAAAATATGCTCAAAATGATAAAACCAAAATCAAAAATTATGATTAAAAATTATCAAAAATGAAGTAAATCTACTAATCTTAATACAATTAAAAATTGGTTTTCAAAATAAATATAAAACCAGTATTAGCAATGTAAGTTTAAAAATAAAATTTTTAAATAAATTAAACAAAAAATATATCTAATATACTAAAATTATATAAACATTCACTCTGTCAAAGATGGAATTTATAAAGAGCCTATTTAATTTTCAATTAATTTAAATCAAAAATCAAATTACCATATTAAATGATAAAAATATCTAAAAACTCAAACCTTGAGTCAAATAGTTGATAGCGTGGAGACATCAATAGACTAGTATTTTAACTTTCAACTTAACAAGAGGACGATATAATCAATTATTTAATGACTACGAATATAAGTAGTTAAATATGGAAATATTTTAAAAATAAATTTATATTTTGAAGAACCAACCAAATGAAAAATAGCGATTTTTGAGCTGAAAAAGAACAAAGATAGAATGAAAATAATTTAAATGTAATATATTAATTAAATTTAGTACAGAAAATATAAAGGGTATATAAAGTATTAAAAAAATACGAAATGATAAAATCTAAAATAACTTACGAAAATGTAAGATGCATTAATCTTGTGTAGCCATGAAAAAAAATAAACTGAAATTCGAGAAAAATAAGGAAAATTCAAGATAAATAAAGAAAAATATGCCTCTTTCGACAGAAATTTATAAATATAAGAATGTTATATATAATAAAAATATTGAGCTTTTTAAGACAAATAAATACAATGAAATAACAAATAAATTGCTAAAATAATCAAAAAAAAAGAAAAACAAAAACTTTAAAATTTTTATGACTAGATATGAATTCCATTAAAAAAGAACTGAAAACATAGCATTGTTCAGGTGAAGGTTCTTAAAAACACATATGATAAAAATTGAAGAAATAACAAAAGCAAATATTACTTTATTAGTAAATCTGTTTTTAATTAATATCTTCGAATATATAAAAAAAGAGATGTTAAAAAGCTAATTGCTAATAAATCAAAACAAAATTTATTTTATTAAAATAAGCTCAAATTTTATGAATTATTAATCAAAATACGAAATAAGAAGCTAACCCATTAAAATTGATGAAGATATTCTCTGAATAAATACATGCATTAATTAGAAATTGGTTTTACATTAACAATCAAATTACCTCTTTACAAAATTCTCCATATAAATTGTGAAAAAATATCCTTATATACATAATCATTTGAAATTGAGGCATACACTGCAACAAAAAAAAGCAACTTTAAGAATAAGAAAGAAATGGTTAAAACAAAAATAAAAAAGCAGTAAAAATATGTATAAAATAAATAGGTATGTTAAATAAAGTTTTGATTATTAAATATAACAATTTTTTATAAAACTACTTCAATTTAAAAGATTATTACGAAAAATATGAGCAAAATAAAATGCCAAAAATGTTTATTACTAGGGCGGCGCACAACTGCTTCCACTCATCCTCAAGCGATGACGCGCGTGCTTAAGAATTAAATTATAAAAATAATATTCTGATGTAAAAATAATTTTGTTATGATTATAATAAATTGAAAATGAAAAAATAAAAAATTAAATGCACAATTCACCTACACCTATTCACTCAATTAAATTGTTTTGATAACCCATGTCATTAATGATGTTTAAAACTATTTAACAATGTAAGAAAGTAGATCACAAAATGAATTTTATAAATTTGTATCGAACGACGATAATTAAATAAATAAATAATGATAATTAAATAAATAATTAATATTTTTAAACGAAGAAAAGAATGTTCAACCGACCTGTGAATTGCACAATTAATTACCGAATTATAAATTCTTATATGAAAAAAATTAAGAAAAAAACTATCAAAAATGAAATTTAGGAAGAAAAAGTGATAAATTCAATGGGCTCATAAAAAGTAAATAGCTTACCAAAAAATAATTAGTTGAAAATGAATCACAAAAATGGATTAAACGATCTATAAATTTATGTAATAATAATATAAAAATTTAAATGTAATTATGCGGTAACGTTTTATAGGCTCATTTATTTTGAACTAAACTTTTGGTAAAAAATAATTTCCGATGAACAAGACTGAATATAGGGTACTTAGAAAAATTAAAAATATAGCCCTAAATAAATAAATTGAAAAATAAAAAGCAATGGGAATGCGAATCTTTTTCTATATATGAAAATGGTTCAACATATAAAAAATTATATATTTCCAGCGATATGAGCAGTAGTCTCCTGCTCCAAATGTATTGGTTTTGGGCACTTAAGTATTTTTATCAATGTAAAATTCTTTAAACATTTACAGTCTGAAAAAAAATTACAGTTCGCCTAGTCGAGAGCTAAAGAAAATTAAAAAACATATGAGTGAAAAGAAGATAAATTTAATAAAACAAAAAGATGATTATAATTTTTATAAATAATTGAGTTCTTAATTGAAAGATGTTGATTAAAATAAAAAACAATTAACTAATTGTCGAGAACTATCAACTTATTTATTAGGATGTAAATTTAAAAATAAGTGACCTTTACACAAAATATTCAATTAATGTTAATAATTAATACAAGTAAATAATTGTAAAAAAAAAAACAAATTTTTGAATATAAAATTCAAAAAATTATTACTGATTTTAAATTAATTAAGTTTCGAATTTAATAAAAATACTTTTAAATTATTAAATCAACAGACATTTAATGTCGTATCTTATAATACGATAACGTGGCACGTTTTCATGAATACTTATTTTAACTCTGAATCGGAGTGATATCGTACATATACATTTCAAAACATGAATTTCAGCATGCATATAGAAAATTATTACTTTTAAACAATATAAAAATATATATCAATGAACTGTAAATTATCAACAATTTTGCAAAATATAATAGTAAATGTTTGAGAAAATTGAAAAATGTACGAAATAAGAGCGAGTTTGAGGTGAGTTTTGGCACAGATATTAAAGCAAAATAGTCTACAATTGAAAATATTACGACAAAATAAAATAAATCATTTTAACGATATGGTTTGTAAATGAAATAAATATTTAAGTAAGAAATAATAAAATTTATTAAAATAAGCAGAAAAGCAAATGAATTATATAAATTTCATTTAATTTGAAAAAACTTATGAGAAATTGAAAATTATTAATGCTTTTTGGTCATGAATTTAAACTGCTATTATAGAATTATTAAAGTATATTCAAAAAATAATAATTTTTTAATACAAATTTTTTTAAAGGATCTAAATAAAAAGGATAATAGAGAAAATAGTATTAATTCGTTTAAATAAACTTGGATGATAAACAAAAATTTTATTTTTTTGGCCAAAAGAAAAAGATAATTAATTATGAGCAAATGGACCAGGATGCGATCGCCAAAAGCCAAAAACCGGGCGCGCGAGTTGAAAAACCCGGCAAAAATTTTCAAAAACCCGGCAAAAAACCCGGCAATTTTTTAAGCCAATTATTCACTGTAAAAAAGGTCAATAACATTTAAACAATATATTTATCACCACTTTTCACTTGTTTGAGCAAATTTGGCATTGAAAGAATGTAACCATGAGCGTTTGGGCACAAAATATTTGAATTAAATTTGATTGAAATTAATGAGTTTAACCAGGGTTGCCAGATTAAAATTTTCAAAAGCCTCATTTGGCAGGCAAAAAAGCCTGATTTTTACAAATTTATTCAAAACACATTAAAAATGTTCAAATATTATATTTTTATTTTCCATGATCAATTTGAGCAATTTTTTGTTAGAAATAAACATTTTGTGAAATTCTGAGCACGAAAAATCGAAGTTGATTTTTTGCGGCGCTTTTTTCTAAAAAAAAACTGGGGGAAAAGGGAGGCCGGCGGTGCCGATAGGCGCCGCCGGGAAAGATTTTGTGATTTTAATACGATTTGTTAACAGATTTGACCACAAAAATTACCAAATTTTGCGATTTTGAGCTAATTTTTAAGAAAAGAAAGGATCCCTGAAGCTCAAATAAATGAATTAAAATAGGAAACCCGGCAAAAACCCAAAACCCGGCAAAAACCCGGCAACTTCAAAAACCCGGCAAAAACCCGGCAAGGACCCCCAAAACCCGGCAAATGCCGGGTTTCCAGGGCAAAATCGCACCCCTGAAATGGACCGTAGTTGATAATCGAAAATTGGTTATACATTGAACAAAAACATGCAGTTAAAATGTGCTGCCAACATTTATAATATAATTATCTCTCAAATAACCCAAAAATCGAATATTAATAAAAAATAAAATACAATTAATTAATAAAATCATAAAAATTTATAGCGACTAATGTCTATTTATGTTTGAGAAAGAAATCAGTGAGAGCGAGCTTGAATTGCCCATTTAGGTAAAGAAAGTATATGTGATTTTCTATAAATTACAAATTGCTGAATTATATTTGAAAAAAATAATAATAATTTAAATGGATTAATTTTGATGAAATAAAAATTTCTTATCAAATTGCCTTTATTTTATTATCATTTATTACATACATTATGAAAACTTTTAAAAAAATGTTTAAAATTCTTTACAATTCAATAAATTCCACATTCAATGGCTGATACAGAAAAAAATTAATATATATTGAAATAGTTAATTCAAAAACATTAAATTTGATTTTAGTTTTGAAATTATTAACCAATTATTTTTCTCGATTTTTCCTTGTAATCGAGAAAAAGGAGTTAATTGTCATGATATAACCAAACGTAAAGGAAAAATCAAAATTTAACAAATTTACCCTGATTGAATTAAACACAAGTTATTAAGATTGGTAAAATGAAAATACATATGAATATTCAAATAGAAAATAATTATAGAAATACAAATAAAAATTTAATAACACAAATGAAATTTATAGCCATCAAAAAGATTGTAAAATTAATAATTAAAATGTATTATCCCTCTAACCTCACTTGGATTACTATCTCTGATTGCGAGTGTAATGGACCAGCATTTGTCTGCGTCTTGCTTCGTACAAACATCCAGTGATTTGTGTCACTAAATTCATGGCCGAAAATTTCCCGGCCCTTGTTAAAAAAATAAAAAGTCGATAAATTAATGAAAGCGAGAGTAATTGATACTGAGTGAAAGACCTCCAGATTATAAAGAAAAGATAGAAAATAATTTATTAAAGATATAAAGAAATAGAAAAAAAATAAACAAAATAAAATGAGGAAATACAATGAATGTGATAGCCTAACATTTCCCCTATTAAGATGTTCAATAAATTTGATAATTAATATAATTTGTCTTAAAAATAAAAATGAAAAAAGTATAAAATTAAAAACCCTAGAGCAACTATTGTAGCAAGTAAATATGAAGACAATAAAAACGAATAAAAATAACTAATTGAACGTAAAATAATAATTAAAGAGTAAATATAACCGAAATAACATATATATTCCTATTTCATAGAAAATAAATCTTAATTCGAATATAATAATGAATTTTGAGCGGATAAAGCATAAATATTAGACAAATATTTAATTTAATTTTAAGAAAAGGATAATGTAATATTTAAAAACCAATAAAAAACCATTTGTTTTCCAATGAAATAAAATGGTTGAACACAATTTTCATTGCCTTTTTCGGTCTGATCGCTCCAGATATTCGAGAGCGAATTGCTCGAAGAAAACTTTACCATATGATCGTTATCAGCACATGCTCGTCGTACCAATGCCGGAAACAAGTAAAGTAATTTGAGAGAACGGTACATGCTCAAATTTAAATAAATGCCATTTATAAAACGCTATGGAAAAGAACAAAGAGATCCATTACATAATAAACAAGAATAAAATTCAATATTTATTATTGAAAAATTAAAATATTTAAAGTAAAATTAACAGAAATAAAAGTTTGATAATGAAAAAAAGAGAAAAACATATATGACCAAAAAATAATAATTAAAATAAAAACAAAATGGGACCAAAAAATATTACATAACTTGAAAATCGACAAAATTTTTAATCATATATTTACAAAAAAATAAATAAAAGAGAGCAAAAGCATTGAGTTCAAAGCAATGTTTGGGGAAGAAATACTATTTGGAAAAAACCTGGTCATGAGAATATTTAAATACTAAAATCGTAAATACATTAATTAATGCTAAAAATTAAAACTATAAAAAATAATATTGGATTATTAATTATATTATCTCTTTAAAATTTACGCTTTCATTAATTAGAAACCAGATAAAATAAAAAAACGAATTCTTATACTTCATTGAATAATATAAATTAATACATGTAAAATCTTAAAAAATATTTCAAGTGAAATATGGAAAATATTTTGAGATTAAAGCAAAACAAAAACGAAAATAAAAACAATTATTATTACTATACTTACTTATCTGACATTGTGAACAAAAAAACTAAAAATCTTGTTAAATAAATTCATGAAATATTAGAAAAAAAAGAATAAAATGTAATTAAATATTGAGAAATGAAAAGAAATTTGTCGGTCGTCTCCGTAAAGTATCTTTTCAAGTCAGTTGTTCAATCTCATTTTCTACGAACAACATTGTTGCTTATATAATTAAAATGATACTACAATGCTTAATATTAAAAAGTAGATCAAAGAAAAAATAATTCCTTCCCCGACAAAAAATTTTTTTAAGATAAATAAAATATTTTCAGAAAAAAAGGCTATTAGTTGGAAACACAAAATAGTATCAAGTTTTATGAAATTATAAAATAATTCTATTAGCCTACAAAATTTCAAAAAGTTTTGTTAAGTTTCAAGAAAGTTATGACTAAAAATGCGCAAAAAACTTGGTTTTTTGAGCTTCTCAGGTCATATCTTTTTTTAAACTTAAAGAATTTTTTAAAAATTTTGCAGGATAGTAGAAAACACTTTCTATAGAAAAATATCTAGATTATAAAATTTGATCAATTTTATGCGAAATTATAAATAATTTTCTGTGAAAAATTTTCCATTTGATGGTTTTTTGACTAACGCCCATTTTGATTGTTTTTGATTAACGTCCCAGCTGTATCTTCCGATTGAAAAATAAGATTTATTTTTATTATTGTCATTAATGTTTCTTTTTTAAACAATTGTTTATTAAAACACAAAAATAACCAAGAATAACAAATTTAAGTAATACTGTTTAACTGTAAATAAACCCACAAAATTACAACAAATTCGGCATATAGATGCAAGGACATGCAAGCATATATTTTAATAATTTAAAAAATGTATAATTATATTAAGGCTTATTATAATTGATAATTTTTTGAAACAAAAATAATAGAAATAAACTTTGAACCACATTGAAAATAAAATAAAATTTATTATTTCCATAGTAATATAAATATTATTTTCATTGTATTTAAAAAAAAATTAATTTCTTTAAAAGATTTTCAAATGACGCGGTGATTGGCTTACCGTTTCACCCAAGTAAGCTTTAGGCTTACCTGCAGCAAGTTCCTATTGAACGCAACTATTCGAGAACATATGGAGCTGTACGATTCGTGCTCAACGAATCGAGAGAAATTTATATGTTGACAACGAACTTATGGGTACACTAATAAACACATATTGAAATGAATAGAAAAATTTGAAAGATTCTAATTTTAACAGACTAAAATCATAATAAGTTTATATAAATACTAAAAAATAAATTATAAATCTAAATAATGAAAAGGCAGAGAGAGACAAGCCGTTTGTCCACCAAATTATGTTTTCCGACCGCGAGTCGATTGAACCGGTCATTCAAAATCTTCAACACTTAAATGAAAAATAATCAATTATTATTTAATGCTTTCCAACAATAATAGCTGATAATAAATTTTGGGTCAGAAGAATACCCAATGAAATAACATAATACATTTAAAAATAAATTTAAAAATGATTTAAAATTTATTAAATTTAAGAGGTGATTATCAAAATTCAATTTAAAATAAACCATTATTTTATAAGCTTAATTTTGATGTAAATTACATCATTTAATAAAATATTATCAACCCAAATAAAGAATGAAACAAAAAAATTAATAAAATATAAATTAAATTAAAAAATATATTATACAAAAGAAGCTGATTCATTTAATTAACAACAATGGCGAAAATAGAAGATTGTATGTGATATTCCGCAACGCGCAAGAAAATACGGAGGAAAAAAGTTCTTTAAAGCAGTAAAACTAAAAAGTTTTATCGTGAGATCGACATAAAAAAGATAAACAGACTAATAAACACAAAAACGATTTAAAAAAAATATAATTTCTTCCATAAAAATGAACTAAACATACGAATAAATCAAACAAATATTTTGGTTCTACTCATTTTAAATTAACATCATTTTTTTAATTATAAGTTATATAATAAAAATATCATAAATAGCAACTTATTTATTTATATTATTTTAATTTGAGGACAAATTTGAAAGCAAAAAGATATTTAAATAATAATAAAATAAAATAATTTCTAAAATACTAATCGGGTAATAAATATACTAACAAATAAGTATTTCATCAAAGAAATCTGTGCACCGACCGACAACCACCGAGACACGCCTTCAAAGCTACATGAGAAACTATGTATGGGGTGTAAATAGATACTTTTAAAATTCAGAAATTTATTTAAGGCAATTACTGCCGGAATTTACCATATATTTAGGTAATTATATATCAAAATAATTATTTAATTTAAAAAATGCATTTGTTTTCAAAATGAAATAATATAAATATTTTTTTATTTGTCTTAGTTTTGGTTTAATAAAAATTACATTAAACGAAACCGAAAACCCAAATCAGCAACGAGAATAATTTAATTATGAAAGGTATAATTTAAAAAATTATATTTGTCAAAAAATATCATTTATAAATTTTAATTTTTCAATCAGAAAGGCGAATTGAACACATAGTAAAAATGAAATGAAAATCTATCTTTTAAATAAATAACAATGCTTTATATAAAATCGAGACACGTTCCGACGTTGACTACGATGTTTAAGAGTATGTAATAAATTATTAAAAATGAATTTTTTTATTACTGATTTTTAAATTAATTAATTCAAATTCTAATTGAATTTTACCTATATTGTTTAAAAATCTCAAATGAAACCATCTATACAAACAGCATGAAAAAACTAAGAAATTAATAGTTTTTTTCATAAACTGAGACGTCTGACATGAAGTTGTTAACGACGACTAAGAACATATATAATAAGTTATTTAAACTGATTTTGACAATTTTTTAATTTTTATTAAATCAAATATATATTTATATTTTTTTAAATTATAAATTTTCATAAAACTACCCACCCTTTAGTGAAATAGAAGCCAATTGTGAGGGATAAATACATGGAAAACTTATAAAAAAAAATAATGAAGTCAAAAATACAGAATGTATTAGAATTTTAAAAAGTTTTTTAATTGATGTGCTGGGTCAACATAAAAGATAAAATAATTAAAAGATTGGAATATATGTACATTCTTTGCAATTTGAAAAGAGACAAATGTTACTAAAGCAAATATTGATATTTATTTAAATTATTTGCCGTAGCTCATCTTTGAGTTCTGAGAAATTTCCTTCCTAGGCATTCAAGAACGACGGCCAACGCCAAACTCTACTGGAAATAAAAAACAAATTTACAAAACAAAAGCAAAATGATTAAATAAAAAATCTCAAAATTACAATTTTTTCAATGACCATAAATTAAAAGTCTAATCTATTTATTTTCATAAGATAATTGCGTTCAATTATAAAATAAATTATATAAATGACAACGAAAAAAAGAAATAACTTATATTTTATTTCTATTGATTTCAAAGAACAGTTGAAATTGGGAAAATCAATAAATTAATTAATTTCTTTTTGCTATTTTAATTATTTCTAAGCTGATCCGTTCTAATGAATAAGTATAAATAAAATAAAAAAGTAAATTATAATACGAAAATTAATATTTGAGAAAAGAACATTGAATAAAGATCCGCCATTGTCTGTTTCATTTGGGTCAAAGCATCAATCAAAATAAAACCCAAAAAATATAAAAACTGTAAATTTAAAACGAAAACAATTCATTTAGTCATTTTTAAATAGTCTTATAACATAATAACATTTTAAAGTAACTATGAAATAAAACATTGAAAATAAAATTTTATTTATAACAAGGCTGGGAAATAATATTAATAAAATTCGCTTAATATGTAAAATGGTTATAAAAATATTACGTAATGTAAAAGAAATATAAGTCAGGAATAGCTAAAATAGACGTTATCAATAAATATTAGAAATTAAAATTAATTTAAAAAAGTTGAAATATCAAATATACATAAATTAGTATAAAAAATGGCTAAAGGAAAATATAATATATTTAAATTTAAAAAATAAATAATAAACAAGAACGTTGAAAAATCCATAAATTTTTCATTTAAAAAAGAAAAAGAAGAAAGTTTGAAATTCACATTGATGCATTCCAAGACACAAGCACATTCCACCTCGAGGTGCTATGCAAAATAACATAAATGTTGCAATTCGGCATGAATGGAAACAACACGAAAAGCAATTGATTTGTTGTGGCTATACGGAAGCACTCATCGAGAAAATAAATTTAATTTGAAATGTTGTTCAATTACAAGACTCATATTGTTATACATAATGAAGAGTAAACTCATGAATTTTTTTGTTTTCTGAAATTAAAAAAAAATAATTTTTCAATTTTCACCAAAGAATTTTTCATATTTAGTGCATTTTTTTGTAAAGAAACTATCATATCAATATAAGAATTTAAAATAATTAATAAAATCCAAATTGTACTACTTCTCAAAAAATAATAAAATGAAAGTTTCGGTTGGAATAAAATAATAAACGGGCAAAGGGCAACCATTTTATTCTTTGAAATAAATTATTATATTAATTTCGTTTATTCATAAGTAAATAATAATAAAAAAAATATATTGAATTTTAAAACGATATACTACTGTAGCCAAAAAGTCATAAACTGTTACCATATGCAATTGATGAGAAAGGCATTTTATTACCTTAATGAAAACACTAATAGATTTATTATATATAAAAGATATATGTTGTAAGTCAACGCTTACTAGGCAAAACTGGAGCAAATGTTTCCGGGGAATCGGGAGCAGAAAAAAACTAATTAAAATATCTAAAAAATTGAGACATAGAATAATATGATCAAAATTGATACGTAAAATTGTAAAATGTTAGAAGACAAAATAAATTTATGATTCATTTATCTATATAAGGATTTTATTAAACAAATGCCAATGTTTCAATGATTAATTGTTTCTAGAAGCCTTTTACTGCAAGTGAATTAAAAGGTTTTTAATTTAGTTGACAAAAGAATCTAATGTTTAAACAAATAACAAGGGAACAAAATAAAATTTCAAAATGTTAGAGTTAAGTTTTTTCTTCCAAACCAAATAAGCCAAAAGGTCCTTTAGTAAATTAAGTAAACTAAATTTCTTTGAAAATTTAATTTCTAATTTTTTAAAATTTTTCTTTCAGGGGGTTGCCATCATTCATTATATTAAAAAATATTAAATAATCTAAATTTATTATAAAAGTTTAGGCAATCCACAGACTTGTGATATATTTATAAAAAAATCTGTAAATTAAATTTGACTTTTTTCCTCCTAGACGCAACATAGCCAAAAAATCACCAAATGACACCCTACTCTAAAATTGATAATTTAATCGAAATGAAATAAAATATAAAAGCCAATTTTTATAGGGTTTTTCAGAATAATTTAAAATTATCATTATTTACTAGGGCTGAATTATTTGGTATAAAATAAAATCTGATGTTCTGAATTTTTGAATTATTGATCTAAAAAAATAGATAAAATAAAAAAAAATAATGGATTTCTTAAATCTATTAGAAGAAACAAAAAGCTTAAAGATTGATTTAAATTCGATAAATATTGAGCATTTTCATTTGTTCTATGTCAAAAACTATAAAACAAACAATAAATTTAAATTACTTAAAAAATAAATATTTTTCGTTGACGAATATATCTATTTTTTGATATTATATATAAGATTTATTATTATTATTATTATTATTTGCGGACCCTATAATTCAATTATTAATTACTAAATTAGTTTTTTTAAAGTCATAAAATAAAAAAAGTAAATTGAAAATAGGAAAAAGTAATTAATCATTTTAAACAAATATCTAATGATTGCTGCAATAAATAGTAAAAAGAAAATGATTGGTAAAATAAAAATATTTTAATGTTGTAATTGCCACAAAACAAAATTTCAAGATTCGCTGAGCATGAATTTTTTTCAAAGCAAATCATCAAATTTTTTATTATACGAATTAAAGTAAAAGAAATTTAAATAAATTAAGAAATATTCATGGGCAAAAAACTATTTGAAAATATTAAAAAAAACATTTATTAGGAAAAGTTCTAAAAAGAATCAGAGAATAGAAAGCAAAAATATCCTTTATGAAAGAAAAACAAGTAATTATGGGATAATAAATAATAAAACTTATTGCTATTAAAAAACTCATATGTTAATTTACTACAATTCTAAAACAAAAAGATATGAGTAACACTCTTCAAATATAAAAATTTGAAAACAAAATGAAAAGCAGCTTAACTATCAGCAGCACATTTCCAAATAAAATTGATAAAAATATTTCTTTCAGAAATTTAAAACATTATTACAAATACAAAAAATTATGAAGGAATATACCTTTGAAAACAATTATTATCCTTTAAAATAATTTTTGTAAAAGAAGTTTGGTATTTAACCAGGACGGTACAGCAGAGCTCTGGACAAGTTTTTGTTATTGAGGCAACTATTAACTTTTAATAGCAATTGAAAAATTAAACAAAATAAAATTGATAAAACTTTTTAAATAACTGCTGATATTTCTTTTTTAAAGCTACCAATTATATGAAACTTCTTAATTTTACATTACGAAGCAAGTGAAGAAAAGTAATAATTCTTAAAATATATTTATATTCTAATTTTTATATTCGCACTCGAATCTGTAAATTAAAATCTCTCAATCAAATCAAACTAATTTATGTATAACAAAATCCGTAAATGGAAACAGAAAAGTTCTAAAATTTTGAAAAAATGGCTTCAGCTGTTAGGAAGGAACGAAAGTCAAGAAATAATCCAAAAATATGTACGAAATAAGGACAAAATTAATAATAGGGTTGATTACAAAAAATGAAAATCTCATTTGACAAATTATTCAATAAAGGAAATGCAATAATCCTAGTCAGAAAGATAAAGACAAGTTTTTCATATGTGAAAAATAATTTATATATAAAGTAGCTTTTTGTAATCCATGCCAGTTAAAAGTAAACAATCGGTTTAATTAAATTTGTTGAAAATATTCTTTGAAAATTATTAAAGAATAATATTTTAGCCATATAAGGATCATTGGCATTTTTACTTAAAAAGACACCGCTGTCCTAATACCTTTTCTAAAAAATGAAATAAAAAAGATAAGACATAAGAAAAGCGAAAGTGGTATTTGATCGACTTCGAGTATTTTCCAATGCTCCGCAATGTCAAAAAAATAAATTTCTAAAAATTAAAAGCACCTGTGAAAATAAAAATTTAATAAAAAATTAGTTAAAACAACTTTTTTTAGATTTACAATTAACTGTAATATTAATTTTTTTTTAATAAATTATTAAATAGATTAAATGAAGAAAATAATGAGATGAAAAAACATATATTTAATTAAACAAAAATTACCACGAATTAAAACTCAATTTGTGTTAAATCTGTCACCTAAAAAATATTATGAAAAGAAATAGAATCAGTAAAAATACAATATTTTAAAGTCAACCCTTAGTTCTTTAAATAATTATTATTAACATTTCTTACGTCGTCCGATTGAGCTGACAATTATTTTTAAAATTATAATAAAAAAGCTATTACGCTACAAAAATTTAAATTTATAAATTATTAAAAATTCAAGTGTTGTTGACCTTGGACGAACTCAAATAAAGAAAAACTCTACAAAACTCTTCAAAATCAGCGATATGGACATCAGTTTATTTACATACAAATTAAACAGAATCTGTGCAAATAGAAAGGGAATCGATCATGAATTTATGTTATTTTTCAAAAAATTTAGTTCAACCTTTACTATTAAAAATAACAATATTTAATTATGAATGTTTTTCTGTCAAAACATCTCAAAGGATAAATACTGATTTTATATCTAATCTACACAGACAAGTGCACTAATTTCAATTGGCTTTGCAAGAGAAATATAAAAAGAAGAATGAATCTTATTATTTGTTTTAATATTCTTCAAAAAGTTAACGTCTTGAGCCAACTGAGGAATTTGCCTGGTCTGAACATCGAGGTCACCAACATTGTGAACCATTGGAAAATCAATATAAATCCTGAGACAGACCGTCCATGAGTTCGACGAAGTAATAAACACCGCTGTTAATATTGTAAAATAAATTAAAATTATTGCAAAGAAAAATAAATATTCTGGGTTTTATAAGATTAATATACGGCTTTTGAAAAAAAAAGAAATTATGAACTCCAATGAGTCAGCGAGAATATAAAGATTAAAAACAAGAAGAATTGCAAAAAAATAAATGTTATTATATTTAGAAAAAAATTAAACTTAAATTCTAAAAAAAAATTCAAACAGTAAAAAAAAATCAATTTATTATATAACTTCGTTGATAGTAAATTCTAGAAAAAGCATAAATAAACACCAAATTTTAAAATCATGTATTATGCCTTTTACAACATTTTCAGTAAGTACTATATGGAAAGGCTTATTTAAATTAAAATTGCACCAATATTAATAAATTAATGCGAAATAATTAAATAAATATCTATTATCTATATTCTATGAAATTATTGACTCAATCCCGGTAATGTACTTGTTTGGAGGAGTTACACCCAAGCATGTGAACAAAATTTAATTTTCAAATTCTAAATATTAATTATTGAAAATAAATAAATAAATGTCCTTAACTCATTAATCACCAAGGAACAATTGTTGATTTTCGTTTAGTAAATTACTGCGTTAAAAAAAAGAATAAATAAGAGAAAAAATTCTTCTTGCGACAGAAATTTTAAAAAGTAAAAAAAACATATGAAGAATAAAGAAAGTTACCAGAAAAATAACAATAAATATATATAAAAAGGTGCATATTAAATATTTGAAATGACATTTTTGATATGTAATATAGATTGCTATTCTTAAATTGAAATATTTTTTCTATTAAATATAATAAAAAGTTCATAAAAAATATAAAAACTTAAACTTGGAAATAATCAATAAGCAAACTGGTATAAAAATCAATATAACTATCAATAAATCTTTAAATATTTTTATAAAAAATAATTAAAATAAAAAGATTTTATATTCATAATAATTAAACTATATAAAGAAATTATTTCAATTAACAAATACTAAAACTATTTTTTCACTGATTAGTCCACATTTAGAATGCTATCTGTCAGAAAGTTAAAACAGTTTTTTAATTTACAATAAATAACAAGGATAAATATAAATGAAAACACCCCGTCTAAACAATTTTCCAAAAATCTTCCTTGAATCCGAGTATAAATATATAAGATTAAAAAAAAATTCATACAATATTCTTGTAATTCTAGATAAAACATAACTAAACACCAAATTTTAAAATCACGTATGGTGCCTTTGACAACATTTCAATAAGTACCATATGGAAAAGTCTTATTTAAATATAAATTGCACCATATTAATAATTTAATAAAAAATCTCTATTAGCTACTACTCTATCTTTAAAATTATTCTATTGAAAATAAATAAATGTTCCTTAACTCATTAAGCACCAATGTATGTTTTTCTTTAGTAAATTACAGCGTTTTAGAATATTTTGCAATATAGTTTTTTAAATTTTTTATAATATATGTTAATTTAAAAAAAAGAAAACAGCTTTATTAATAATAAACTTTAAACATGAATACTATAATTAAAAAGGATAAATAAATTTTTACCTTAAAAAGAAACTAAAAATTAGAACTAATAGATCTTTTTTCTTAGCTTAAATTTCAAAAAAGGTCAACATGATTTTTCAAAATTTTGTATTTTTGGGGTAGTTAAAAAATAATCTGAATACTTTAATTAAAAATAACAATTTTAATATTTTACTTTAAAAAAATTTTACATGTATAAATAAATAATAACATAAATGAATAATTTTATACAAAAAAATAAAATCGTTTAAAATCAATTTTTGACAATAGATTCGTATAAAATCTGGAAAAAGACTAACAATAATAATAATGGAAATCAAATGGATCCCATTAAATCCGAGATTTTTAAGTAAACCTTTTATTATGCCTTTAATGCCTTTTTAAGGTTTTCGTGCCTTTTAAAGTAAGTTTTTTTGATTAAGTTTTACGTGTGTTGGTCACAAAAATTAAAAAAAAATTTTAAATGTCTTCTTTATGCAAATTTGAGGGTTTTTATGCCTTTTTTGGAAATTTTGGTGCTTTTTTTCATTCTCTAAAAAAAGATTTTATTGTTTAAAAATGAAAAACCACCAGTTTAATATTTGATTAAAAGCTGTAATAATTTAAGCATATGAAAAAATAACTAAGCAGAAATTAAAAATGATTATTAATTATTATAATTAAAAATAACAAATACTGATTTCGGTCAGACGATTACATACGAAAATTTCAACTTTAATAAAAAAGTAGATAATTGCAAATTATTTTAACTTCATGAAAATTTTTTCAATAACAAAGGAAAACTTAATAATTTTATTAATGTTTGTAAACAAAAGATAATTCATTAAATTCCAATTTAAATGATAATAAATAAATTAATTTCCAGTAGATTAATTCATAACAATCTTTTTAATTTTATCATTATTTTCGTGGTATAAGAAAAAAAATTAATCATTGTTGTGGCTTTACTTAAAATGAAATACTCAAGTAATATGATTGATTAAATATTAATTTTACGAGTATATTTTCTACACCTTATAAATCATAAATCGTCTTTTATAATTATAGAAATTGAGGGGAATATAAAACGAAAATGTATTTAATTGTTTAGCAGAAGATTAAATCAAAAAAACATTTTATAAGCAAAATATTTCTAAATAAAAAAATATTCCATACGCTTAAAGAAAAAAACGCATAAAAAGCAAGGATAAAAGAATAATTAATTATAAAAGCAAAAAAGATAATTAATTATAGTTTTGAACAATTAAAATTTATAAAAAATTTAAGTTTTTTAAACAAATACCTGATCCGTGACAACGAATGTCCTAAAAGACTTCAGTAAGAGTGAGACTCGACGAGTAAAGAATTTAAAATTTTTTAAACTTAACAAAATTCAATATTATAAAATAAAATATAATTATAAAAAAACGTATAAGATTTAAAAAAGAAAGAAAAAATTAAAAACTAAACAGTGATAAAATTATGCAATGTTAAAAGAATGATTTTCTAAGTAAATTTAACGAGTTTTCAAGAAAAAAATTACAAATTTAAAATATAATTGCTTAAAATTGGATTAAAATTTAAATGGAAATTTTTTTTTTATAATAAAATCTACTTTTTAACAATTCGCATTAAAGCGTGAAGGTTTTATTTAATTTTTTTTTTTTGCAAATCAATTCGAAAAAATAGTACATAATTCTTGCTGTTTTGATGAGTACGGAAGGTCAGTTGAAGAATGCAAGTTCTGCAAATTCAAGCAGGTTCTGCTGCTTAAAAAACCTAATTGAAGAAGTGGTTATAAAAATCAATTAAACCAATATTTATACAAATTAAAACTTTGTAATTTTTAACTTCTACTTTTAATGATATTCACATGGTCTGAAAGAGCATTAAAAAGCTTTGGCTTTAATTATTTTTATCAAATTTATCTATTTCAAAGTTTAAAAAATTATTATAATCGTAAATGATTATATAATAATTTATAGTAAATTGAAACAATTTATTTTTTATTTAATTTAAGGAATTATATAAATAATAATAAAATTAATTTGAAATAATCTAGAATTTCGTTTAAAAATATAATTTTTAACTAGACCAACGATTTTTGCCACTAATATAAGCAACAATACGATGAGAGCAGGTCAAGCAATTAGAACAAAGTTGGATCCAATTGAATAAACAGGTAGTTGCAGTGAAATGACAAATACAAAACTTAATAACAAAATTTAACTGACTCATTTTATTTTTTCGTTTCTAAAATATAATAATTAGAAGTTGTATGCACTAAAAAATGCCAAATATTCGCAATGCACAAAAAATCAGCCAAATATACCCTAAAACACGAAAAATGGCCAAAAATGCACTAAAAAATGCCTAAGAAACTACCAAAAAATGGCTTTTAAATCTGAAAAAATGACAAAAATTGTAAACAAATTAAAAATTGAATTTTAAAACACCAAAACAAGGGCTAGGGAGCATTTTTAGACAATTCCAATTTACAAATTTTTAAATTTTGTTTTATGCTAAAAAAATTACATTTTTAAATAAATAATTTTTTTCCAACTTCTTACAAAAGTTAAAATATTACTTATTTTTTGATGAAGCAAACCTCTGATTCGGAGTGACTTATCGTATATTACATACATTGCAAAATTTTATCCCTAAATTAGGGCCACCTCAAAAATTGTTAGCTTTAATTTTAGATTGCCACGGAGCACTTTTATGCTCAATAAAGCTAATATTATTTAAAACACCCTTGAAGGTTGAAATATGAAATGGATAGCAAAGATACTTGACAGAATTACTTGAAGAAATATATTAAAGATACACAAATTTAAATAATATTAAAATTATAAAAATGGAAACACAAAAAAGGAAAGAGGCTTTAATTAGTTCAGTGATAAAGCCTAAATGAATTAAATACATGCGAAAAAATTGTTTCGTAAATTTAAATTAAAAAAGAATAATTTCGCAAATTGATAATAAATTTAAAATGCAAAAAAGTTTTATTTAACTTAAGAGGCAAAAAACATAGCAATACTTTATACTGAAGATAAATAATTAATAAAACAAGAATTTTTAATTTTTTGTAAAAGAAGATCAGCAGATTAAAAAAATAGATTTATCATTACACAACACAACAGAACAAATACTCATTATTTTCATATTTGGTCAAAATTTATAATACTTTTATGTAATAGGTAGGGCCGCAACTTTTAGTGATGAAAAATCTCGAAATAGTTAACTAAAATAGTGAATAAAAATGCCAAAATAGTGACAAAATAGTGAGAAAAATTCCGAAATAGTGACAAATAGTTACATAATTTTCAGCCAAAAATTAAGTAAAAAATTTTTTTATTCATTGATGCAGTCGCAAATGAGGGAACATTTTTTAAGATTCTATTTTTTGATTTTATTGCATTTTTGTTAAGAAATTTTCCAAAAAATGTCGAAAATAGTGAATTATAAAAAAGGAAACCCTATAATATTGGACAAAAATGAATTTGCAAAAATGAGTCTTCTTATTACATTTTTTTGTTATCGGATTTCATATGCAATTAGAGCGGTGAGCTCGTTAATCAGCGATCAGCCAACGGATGGCTGGACATCGATGGCCAATTAAGTCATTTTTGGCGGCGGCACTAATGCCACGTTGTGAGATGGGCACAATGAAGCAATTGATCCAACAATAAGCCGTGAAATTCAAACTGAAATTAAAAATATTATTATTGAGGCAGGTTGTTCCCCCAAAAAACCGCTAAAATTGCAATTATTTCAAAACCTAAAAAAGTGCACTTTTCCTTGGGCTCCCAGTTCAAATAATTTTTTCGGAATCAAAACGCCAAAATTTAAACTCTCTCTCTCTCATTTCACTGTCTCTCTCCCTCATTCTCTCTCATCGCCTTCTCTTTGCTCTCCGACTCCCACTCTCTCCCTCCTCCTCCTTCTCTCGCCTCTCTGTCTCTTTGCTCTCTGACTCTCTGTCCACCACTCTCTCGCTGCATCAATAGAAAATCAACACAAAATGACGCTGACTCGTTGGCACTATTGGCATTATCTCAGAGCAGCACATCATTTGGCATTGCCCCATCCGATGTGCCCTTCCACCTTTCCCAAAGTCCACCCACTTCATCTTCATATATATTTTGCTTTGTATATTAATTTGTTCCTCCAAATTATGTTTTTGGTTCACCAGAGGGATCGGATAGAAAATTTAAAAAAAGATTAATCAAGTACAAAAATCAGATTCCGTAGTAAAAAAACAAGAACATTTTGCAAAATTGTTTCAAATTTAAAATCTATTTTTTAACAATTTATTCAACAATTAAATTTTTTCTAGTATTTTATATTTTTCGCCTACCATTATCGGTATTTTTTTGGCGCAACGTTTTTCAACAAAAAAAAAAACTTTCATGACAAGGAGGGAGACAGAGTTTATCCAAAAACTGTCCAAATTTTGTGTCAAAGTTAATCACGATGAAAAGATTGGCAATATGCATTAAAATTTCAAAATGAACATAATTTTATGAAATCAGAAAAATCTAGTCACTCACTACTCAAAAATCAGAACTTTTCTGATAATGGGCCAATCCTCCCCTTCCGGCTTTTAGGAGTTTTTCGGAGTCATTTATCACGAATATAACATCCATTTCGCCTAATTTATTTATTGTTATCTTTTCATCAACAACCAAACAATTTTCTTGGACAACTACCGTCAGTTGGCCAACATTTTAATTTTTTGTAATTTATCATAATAAACAAAACAAAAGTTTTAAGTTTGGTCAGCTTCTACAACCAATGTTGGTCAATGTTGCGCAACAATTGATTGGTACCATAGAGGAGTCACACACTCCATGAAAAAACTAAAAAATATGAATTATTCAGAAAGAATATTTTTATAAAAAAATCTTACCTACTTAGACAAAATGTTTATATGACTTAAAATTCAAATAATATTAAAAAGCTTGTAGCGGATGATAACTTTATTAAGAAATAAAAACATTATGAATAAATAAAAGCAAAAAATTTATTATAATTGTTGAGATAATTCACATTCAAAAATTTTTTGCTTCATTTGATTATAATTAATTGATAAGAAAATTTCAATAAACCATTTGAAATTTTATTGACAAAATATAAAAATAGAAATATATAATAATAAATTTCATTAAAATGAATTCAGCGCAGCTAATGCCGCATACTTAAAATTCTAAATGAAAATCTTACTTCAATACATAACCGTGTGGCAACTTATGCTTGTATGAATTTAAAAATTTGACCCTTAAAGAAATCTTCATATTTATTTTCATTAAAAATGGTTTTATTTAAAAAATATATAGTATTTCAAATTACCCAGATAAATTCATGTGGAGTAGTTTATGCTGTGGCTTTGCGGCTACACATGAATCAAACATTAAAAACGAATAGAAAAAATAATATTTAAAAATAAATAATATTATAAAACTTGTAACAAAATATTTTTTCAAAAATCTTAACAATTGCATGTAAAAATGGAAAATATTGCACGCAGTATTGTACATGTGAAATGTTTTAAATTCTCCATGTCTTAAATGATGAAATAATTAATTAAAAAAAATGAAAAAAAGCACCAAATGCACCTTTAAAAATTTGTAACTAAAGAAAAAAAGAAATTAAAATTAATAAAAATTGAAATATAATAACTGAGAAAGGAGTACTAATGTAATAAATTATTCCTATACAAAAAATTAAAATGATTTTCAATTAAAATTTAGTAATTAGAATTAACGATTTACATACTTATTCTTATTCTAAATAGAAAATTTGTTGAAAATATATAATAAAAATGTAAAAATAAAAAAGAAAAAATATAATTTAATATAATTTATTGTTTTGATCAAATTAAATAAATTAAACCAATAACATGAAGTTTATGAACATTCTATATAATGAACAAGAAATATTAATAATAAATTCTAAATTATTATTTAAGAATCAAAAATAAAATAAGGACTTGGCACAGGAAAACCTTATGTCGCAGGAACAATCGTGACAGGTACTTGAAAAGATAAATAAAATTAAATCAAAGCTGGATAAGTAATCTCTAAAGATTAATTACAAAAAGTTTTATAAAATTATTAAAAACACCTTTATAATACAAGATTAGAAATATTCAATCTATCAGGGAGAAAAATTTAAAAGATAATTGAATGATAATATTTAGAGTTTAAGAGATAAACTCCGGTGTATATATAAATATCTGTATATACGTTTAGAAAAATTGTAAATTTGAAATATTTAGCTTAATACATATATAAATAAAATCAAATGCATAAATAAACATTAATAGGTTAAAAAATTAATTAAATGCATATTAATTATTCTAGATTGTAAATAAAGAATGAAAAATATATTTTGACTTGATTATCAAACCACTCAATATATTGCAACAAAAAAAAGAACTAAGCAAGAACTCAAAAACGAAAATTGGCATTGGGTGTTTAAGCATGAGCTTGAAATTATAGAAAATTAAATCATTTTCAGGTAAAATAGAATGAATATTGTGTTAAAATAATAAAAAATAATATAATCACCACTTTTATAGAGTAAATAAACACAATTTATGGAGTTCATTATTTAGAAAAACAAAATAAAGAGATATAATAATAATTTAAACATTTTTTATGACAAATTAAATAAAGAATTATAAAAATTATGTTAATCAACATTATAAAAAAGAAAAATATTTGAAAGATAACAATTGATAATTTTATATCTTAATTGGTCAAAATTTTTGAGTTCAAATTGGTAGTTTTAGTAATCAGCTTTGAAACGCCGTTACATAACAAGAAATGAAAGACAGAAAAAATATAAAGAAATCATTCAAAATAATTTAATCTAAATAACAAAACAATATGTACACTTTTTAATTGGTTTATTAATTCATTGACAAAAGCCAAATTAAATATTTATTTAAGCAAATCATTATTTTAATAAAAATTTCAAGATATTTTGTTTAAACAAAAAAGTGATTTATTATAAATAATCATTAAAACGTGTTACAAAAGCAGTGGCAATTAAAATGATCATATTTTTTAATATAAAATTTAAATAAAACTAGTTTATATATGCAAAATAAGCACAAAACAGAGAGAAAAGATAAACATACAGAATAAGGTAATTTAATTTGATAATGGCATCCAATTCTTTTAAAAAATTCATAATTTGGTTTTTTGTAGCTCAAAATTTATTTTTAATTAAATCTTATTTAATTAAAATATATTATATAAAAAATTTAAATAAAAGTAAAATTTGTTAAAAAAATAAATAGGAAATGAACATTCTTGATATTTTTTTAGAAATGACAATCAGTTAAAATAAACCAAACAATAATAAAGAAAAATTAAAAACTTATGACAAAAATCAAACAAAGCATGTGAGATAATGAACTAATAAAAATTAATTCATTTTGTTTTCCAACAAACAAAATGAAGCACTTTAAAAAATTAATTAAATTTTTATTTATTTCTTACAACTTGCGAATCTGGGAGATCTGCGGAAATTCATCAATTTTATTGTCTTTCAGAACAAAAGAAATATAGAAAAATATTTTTGTTATAAATGAATATGAATCTAAGCAAATGATATTTCCTTTATTATTAAAAACGATTAAAATAAATGAAATTTATTTTTTAATAATCTAAATTGTTTCTAGTTTTTACTTTCAAAAATATTTTACATCAACTAATAAAAAAATTAATTCTTAAAGTAATTTTACAAATTGTCAAATAAAGTGCCAAAAATTATGTCAACGGAGCAAGAAGAAATAGTTCACGAGGAAATGTTCGAGCCTTAGAAAAAAAAAATTAAGAAAAAGACAATGAATACATTAAATAATTAATAAAATCCAACTATGGCCTTAGATTTAAGCTATGGGTTCTCAATGAGCCTGTACAGCTCCAACTTCATGCATGGAGTTGAAGCAGTACAAGCTCAGGTTGAAAAGATATATAAGATTTAAGGCAATATTAGGATTCTATTGGTGTAAATTGTACAAAAAAAACTTCGTTTTTGTTATATCAGGTTTGGTCTTGGACCATAAAAATTCGGGAAAAATTAGTGGGCCAATTTCCAATTTGGCATGGTTAAGAAAAGGTTGAAAAATTGATTAAGCAAAGAAAAAGTGAAACGATGGTAAGAAAGGAAAGAAGACACTATGACAAACAAAATAAAAAAATAATTATTAAATAAATGCAAAAATTACGGAGTTATGAATTTTTGAATTTTAACATATTTATGGTTGACAGAACTTATGTTACATCCTAAGTATAAGTATTACAATCAATCCAAAAAGTTTTTCAATAAAAAACAAAATTATTATATTTAGTCAAAAATTAAATAAATAAAAAATATTGTATATTTTAAATCTAAACCCTGAATTTAAATTATCATGGATCGAAATGTACTTGTTATTATTAACCGACAGACCATACATTATGTTTTTGTCGGTAATTCGCTTGCCGTTTTCTCAACAATTTGCTCATTTTTAAAAAAGAAATTAAAAATTTCTAAAAATTTTTAATTTACACCTGTTCTCTCTCAGCTACGCAACAAACTTTCAAATTCAGAATGCTGACCATGTTAAAAATCCAATAAAATAAAGATAAATAAAAGAATGTATAATGATAATGATGATAAAAAAACTAATTAATCTTATACTCAAAAAATAGAAAAAAAAACTGAAATTTGGTGTGAAGTATGCTTTTATTTAGACTCGCTTGAATTGGTAAAATGTTTGAATTAAAATAATTTAAATTAAAATGATATTAGACTAGCCCGAACGCTTATTATGAAAAGATCACAATTGATCCAAAACAATTACACCAACCAAGAATTAACTTTGTGAAAACATCGATACTTGGGTTGATACAATTCGAGAAAGAAATTTGATCCAACATACCCAAATCATCAATACCTACAGGAAAATGAAAATTTATTTATTATCTCTAATGGATAATTTCAAATATCTTACATATTTAAAATTATTGTATTATTATATTAGAATTTTTTATAAATAAACCAATAGAAAAGTTTTTAATGTAACAGTGGAACTGTAAGTTGTAATAAAAAATTTTAAAAATATATTTGAAAAAGTTTACGCTGTCTATCGAAAAATTATTTTCTTTGTTAAATAACGATAATTTTATATAAAATCTATTTAAATAACAATATCAACAACAATATAATGTCTTATTTAAATACAATAATGAAATAATATGCAATAAAATATATAAATTGGTGGTGCCATTGACGGTAAAAAGTACGGCCCTGAATCTAAACCGATGCAGTAGCTGACAATAACGCACCCTAAAAAGGCGCCCAACATGCATTTTCCCAAGGCTAATGCAGTAAACATCGTGTGAAAATATTAACCGTTATTATTTAATCAAAATTTAACGTAAAAAATTATCACTCTAAGCGCAAGATAAAATAAATGCAACAAATAGTTTGACGTAAAAAAGTCATTTGTTTTGCAAAATCATTAAAATATAAGAATTATGTTTGACGAAAAAAATGATTATTTTGCAAAATCACAAAAATAATAATCATAACGATTGAATTTGAAGAAAAATTTTTTTTTTGTTTTGTAAAAGCACAAAGAATTCAAAAATCATAATGAATAGTTGACCTAATTTTTTTTGCTATAATGAATAATTTTAAATTTATATGGAACAACATAATACCAAATATAATAAATTTTAAAAATACCCAATTATTGATATGATAAAATTATCTATTAATATATAACCAGGCGCCAAACTCAATTAGACAGTAAAAAAATATCGCCGCGGGAAAAAAAGTCTTGTAGAAGGTTTTTTAATAAAATTAACAATAAAATGGTAAAAAATTAAATAGGCTGATGTCTAATAGATGAATAACGCAACACAAAGACCAACAATTAATAAATTTAGTCAATACAATAAATAGATGAAAAATTGCAAAACTTAAGAGAAAAATCAATTCTAAGATAATCTAAAATTTTTATTTGTTTATTCGAATTATTTAAATGAACTAAAAATTATTTAATAAATGTTTTTATCGAAACAAGAAAACAACACCAAACTTAACACTACCTTTAATTTGCATAGAAAACATTAATCAATATTAGAAAATATTTTAATTGTAAATGTCTAAAATATAAATTAAAACTTGTTTAGACATATCGCCAGCTAAAACAACATACAAAACATTTTCAAATATGTTCAAAATGTAAATTTAATTATTGTAATAAAATGAAAACAATTTATATTCAAATTTTAAAACAATTTATTTTAATTATCAAATTTTTGACAATAATTTTATTAAAAGCATTAAAAAACTAGCAAAATGCCATAATTATGCATTGCCTTGCATTGCCTTTTTGCGTATTTAACAAGCAGAATTGATGAGAAATTGTATTCAGATATGAATTATTCTATAAATAAAATAAATCTAACCAAAATTAATTTTTATTTGAAAAATAAATTAATTTTATTATTTTCTTTGTATGCGCTAATGCAAGTCGTAAACACATTTATTTAAAAAGGAAATTAATTAATAATAATTGTAAATTATTCTAAAAGCTAAAGGTATATATAGAAATAAAAATTAATGAATAATATTTATTAACAAAAGAATATTATTAATGGTTAGGAGAAATGTTATTTAAAGAATAAAGAAAACCGGAATTTAATTTGTTAGATAATGAAAATAAATTTCAAATTTACTTTGATTTTTGATAAAATGGCATAAGTGATAAAATATCAAATACAAAAATTATAGATTAAAAAATTCACTATTTTATAAAATTGAAATGACTCAATAAATAATAATAAATGCTATATTATTAGAAAAAGAATATGCATTATATTTGCAATATTTTAAAATTGCTTCTATGCTATATATATTATTGAATTAAATAATTTCTTCAAAAACTAATTCTTAAAAACTAACTTAAATATTGATATTAAATAAAAATTAAAAGCTACATTAAATGCAAAAATATAATGTGCGAAAATATGGAAGCCAGAGCAGTATACGCGCATTTTTTAGGAATCCCACAAATAATTGATTCTTATTTTGTAAAAAAACATTAAAAAATGAATTTAACAGCTTTTTGAAGAAAGAGAATCTGCGAAAAAAATATAAAGCAAAAAAAATCAAGAATCTTTTGTAAAAAATTCAGAATGAATTTATTGTATGTGATATATAAGCCACAAATTAAAATACAAGCAATTCTAAGTTGTAAAAATGAAAATAAAAAATAACTCGTCAGAAATTTTTAAACCTAAAGCAAAGATTTTCATTTTATTAAACATAATTAATAAAAAAAATAATAACAATTTCAAGAAAAGGAAACTACAAGAAAAAAAAAATTGTTTTAATTTCATTAAAAAATTAATATAAAAGAATGTAATTTGAAATAAAGTGATTTAGAAATTGCATCTTTTTTTGTTTAAAAAAAATACTTTTATCATATCAATTAAAATTAAGTTTTAAAATCCTTCTGAAAACTTAGTAATTAGTCAAACATAAGAGTTAAATATTAAAACATACATAATTATTATTACCATGCAATTAAAAAAATGCTTAAATAAAGAAGGGAAAGCCATTAACGTGAGAGTTTTTGACAAACAGAGTAATGTCATCGATAGGATTAAGCAAATAATTAAAACTGAGATAAGTACATTTGTTAAAATAAACTATTTATTAATAATATTTAGAATGAAATTAATTATTCTAAATATTCCGTCCTTGCTTATGAAACCATCCAAACTCAGAAACCCACAATCCGACTAATTTGTCTACATGGAATATGAAAACAATCAATTATTTGGGCTTGAAGCAATTAATCTAAAAATTAAACTAGAACTAAAAAAGAATAATCACAAATAACTAACCCTTCAATAAAGGAGCTGATTTATTAGCATAATAAAAGCAAAATTAATTAATAAATAAATAAACCATTTATTTATTTTGGTGGAATAAAATATTAGAAGATTATAATTTCTATGAAATGAAAGAAATTGTTTATATTTTCAATAATAATGTTTATGCTAACCAAAGATATTTTAAATAAAAAAATATTTATTATGTTGGAAAATGAGTTTTAAAATTAACTAATAATCATCCAAACATTTAATTACAAATATACCAGCTATTTTAATCAAAGAAAACAAATAAGAATAAATCAAAATAAAACCGACCAAAATCAAAAATCCAAACATGAATCCGGATGCTCGACAGCCTATTGCTCGGACATTCAAAATCTTCAACAGCTCTTTAATGGAAAATGTTTGAAAAATAATCAAAAATATTAATTTAATTTCAGACTTGAATTGCAGAATGCACCATAAATACAATATAAAACTAAATTATAAATAACTGAATTCAATCATTTTCAAAATAAAATTTATTTCTAATAAAAAAAGGTCATTCATCGATATCAGCGTAAATCCAATTTTGCAGATCAATTCATGCGATATCAACACTTCAGTCAAAATTTTCATTCAGATCAAGAAAGGAATTATAAATTATAAATATTTTAAAAAAAAAAAGTTTTGATTTTAAACTTGAAATTTAATCAAATATATAAAGATGGAGTCCAAAAATGAAATACAACTTAAAATTCAAATTGCCAATAAAATTTAAGAAAATGATGATATTCAGTTAAATTAATTCAATAAAATTTAGACTTTGCAAGAATTTAAATTAACATTTATTATTAAAAATAATAAAATTTATAAAAACGACAATATTATAAAAAGGCAAATAAAATAAATTATTCGGAGGAAAGTAATGTTTTCTCATGTGAGTAATCTACAATAACATTATGAAAATGTGGAGTTCCATGTTTCTGCAGAATACAAGAATTTGATGGAGGCTGGACAAACCTTAATTAAATTAAATAATAAAATTGAGATAAAAATGAAATAATATTAAAAAAAGAAAAGCATCTTCAAAATTATGACACACTTGGTTTAATATCTTATCCAAATGTAAATTTGTTGAAAAATATCAATTTAAAAAGTAAGAATAAATAAGGAATTGTTGTTAAAAATTTAGTTTAATGAATAAACAAATTTATGGAGATTGACCAAATTTACCAGTCTTTTATGTATTATTTGAGTTTTTGCTACCAACACCTAAGCACGACCACAAATACATTACAGCTTTGTCAATTTCAAATTGCACAAAAAGACAAAAATAGAAAAAAAGTATATTGTTAATTTCTGCATAAATTTTAGTTACTTTAGTAATCATAATATTATGTATTTGTATAAGAAGGTAAAAAATAATAATTAGAAAATAGATAAGGAAATTAAGAATCAAATTAATCTCCTCTATTATAAAGGCAATTATAAGTAAATTCTTTATTCAACAGGAGACAAAAAATATTACAAATTTTTAAAATAAAATTTATTTAGGGGCAGGGATGTGGTTTATTTTTATGATGAAAATTTTTGGTTTTCCTTGTTGGTTCCCCCTCAAAAATTTGAAATTTGTTTATAATGGCTCAAAAAAGGCGATATATCATTTAGTGACCACTTTCAAGCAACAGTTTTTCGAGCTCTATCGAATGGTATTTTTTTTCGAAAAAATTTCGATTTTTTCTCGGAAATAGAAAAAATTTTTGGCCTGAGCGGGACATTTGAGTCCCGGGCCCATAACTCGTCAGGAGTCGGTTTTAGCCAAAAATTGGCTTAGAGCAAAATTGTAGAGCTTTTTGAGCTCTATCGAACGGTGTGCTATATGGGCGGAAATTTTCAAAAATTTTCGAGCTAGGCCCCCTAGAAATTTTCCGGAATTTTTTTTCGGACGAAAATAGTGGTCAAAAATATTTTTCTGGGGTAATTTATGGTGCTGAGCACGAATATGATGTTAATTTTCAGTTTCATATTTTTTGGAATTTTTTAAAAATTCTTTATTTTTTGGCAATTTTTTGGCCCTTGGAAATTTGGGTTAAAATTTGAAAATTTATAGCTCATTTCATTGTGGGACGATTTTCATGCAATAAAGCTTTAAAAATAGCGAAAAATAAGAAGAATTTTATGGGATTTATTTGATATTCCTATCGTGAAATTTAAAAAAGTTATTCCAGAATTTCTGGAAAAATTCGATTTTTCAGAAAAATTTTTATACCTCGGTTCTGAAAAGTCACTCTGGAAAATTAAAATACTACAAAAATCGGCAATTTTTTGCTCTATAAGATAAAATTTATTTTAGATTTTTATCACATTTTTTAAAATTGTTATAAAAATAAAAGTGATTTTGGGATTCGGGACCAAAGGGGGGTGACAAGGATTTTTGAGTGAAAAAATTTTTTCACTAAAAATATTCCGAAAACATGTCATTAAGGGTATTTTAGGACGCTGATCATGAATATGAAATCAGATTTCACTTTTGACATCGTTAAGACCTCTGAATCCCTGTGTGATTGGGGATTCTGAGGCATTTTTTTGAGGGGGGGGGGGAAGTTCGAAGCCGGGCGGTGTACATTATTTTTGCTATGCATTTTTGGGTTATTTTTAAGCTTTTAATTCATTTAAAGATTTTTTGTTTTAAAAAAAAAATTAATTTTTTAATTTAAATTAAATTATTTTTTTGTGAAAAATTTTTTAAAATTAATTTTTTGTTTAATTAAAGAATTTAATATATTTTTTTGAGTTTGTCAGAAATTAATTTCATTTTAAATAAATTTAAATTATTGTAAGCTTCAAAGTTTCATTTTAATTAATAAAAAGAGGAATTATTTTACAAGTTTTAAAAATTATTAATCCATTTTTGTACTTCTTCTACCATTTGGTGTACCTCTCTCTTTTAATCACCATTGTACCTCTTCTAATCACTGTTGTACCTCTTCTGATCACCATTGTACCTCTTCTAATCACTTTTATACCTTTTCTAATCTCTGTTGTACCTCTTCTAATCACTGTTGTACCTCTTCTGATCACCATTGTACCTCTTCTAATCACTTTTATACCTTTTCTAATCTCTGTTGTACCTCTTCTAATCACTGTTGTACCTCTTCTGATCACCATTGTACCTCTTCTAATCTCTGTTGTACCTCTTCTAATCACTATTGTACCTCTTCTAATCTCTGTTGTACCTCTTCTAATCTCTGTTGTACCTCTTCTAATCACTATTGTACCTCTTCTTATCTCTTTGTACCTCTTTTAATCACTGTTTAGCTCTTATTATCTCTGTTGTACCTCTTCTTATCAAATCACTGTTGTACCTCTCTAATTATTTTTGTACCTCTCCTAATCACTGTTGTACCTCTCTAATCATTTTTTGAGGGGGGGGGGAAGTTCGGACCCGGGCGGTGTACATTATTTTTCTATTTATTTTGCGTTGTTTTCTATGTTTTTATTAATTTAATATTTTTTTGTTTTATTAATTAATAATAAATAAATTTTTACATTTAAATTTTTTTGATGAATAAATGTTTTACATTTAAAATTGAATTATTTATTTGTTTTAAATTAAAGAATTCATTTTTTAAATTAGAATTTTCCAACAAATAATTTCATTCCAATTTCAAAAAATATTCAATAATCATACACATTAAATCTTATAATCACTGTTGTACCTACCTCTTCTATTCGCATTGTACCTCTTATACCTCTTCTGATCACTTTTTTGCCTCTTCTAATCACTGTTGTACCTCTTCTAATCACTGTTGCACCTATTCTAATCACCGTTGTAACGGGCGCGAAGCGCCCGCCCGATCTCAGCAAAAATTAGAAACGGGTGCGAAGCGCCAGTCCAAGCTCAACAAAAATTTAGAAACGGACGCGAAGCGCCCGTTCGAGGCGCGAAGCGGCCTAAAAGTCCCAGATAATTTTTTAAAAATTCCAATTCTCCACAAAGCGGCCTAAAAATCCCCGATAATTTATTTTAAATTCAAAATCTCTTCATAACGCAAAAAATCTAGGTAGCGAAGCTCAAGAAGCGCGAAGCGCTTTATCCCAATCCCAGATCCGGACGGTTCACGCACCCGCTAGTTTATATATATATAGAGAAAAAGGGGGTTTCGTCTTCAAAAACAAAATCTCCCGGCCGAAGGCCGGGAGCGCCCTGAAAGTAGTGGAAGGGTCTTACAACTTTTTGATGCGCATTCAGGAAAACTATAGGTTTTCCGCTCCGGTGGACGGTTCAGTACCAGCGGCACTGAAACGGCCCGAAAATTTTTTAAGTCGCGATTTTCGGCCTGTAACTTTTTTCAGGGAATTGGGAGCGGAAAAAACCCGCTGGGAGGGCACTGCACCATGGAGTTTCCTACAAAATGCCTTTTATTTGGGGGTTCTATCTCTAAAACTGAGGTCTGTAGAAATTCCCGAAATTTGGTACCCAATTTCGGCATTTTCCGTTTTTGGGGAATAAGGTGTGTTTAGGTTGTTTTTAGCGTGGGGAGGCCAGCGGGACTATTGTAGAGCTCGCCGAGCTCTATCAGATGAGTTTTTAAAATTTCGAAAATTTTCAAAATTTTTCGAGCTAGGCCCCCCTAAGGGGTTTTTGGTTTTTGAATTTTCTGATTTTTTAAAGAATTTTCTGGGCAAAACAAAGACCACTTCCAAAACATAGTTTTTCGAGCTCTATCGATTGGGGGAATTTTTGAAAAAATTTCGATTTTTGCCCGGAAATAGAAATTTTTTTTGGCTTCAGCGGGACATTTGAGTCCCGGGCCCATAGCTCGCCAGGGATTGGTTTTAGTGTGTATTTGCTTCTGGGATAAATTGTAGAGCTTTTTGAGCTCTATCGAACGGTGTATTATATGTTCGGAAATTTTAAAAATTTTTCGAGCTAGGCCCCCTAGAAATTTTCGGAAATTTTTTTTGGGTTGAAGAATGGAGTGAAAAATATTTTTCTGGGGTATTTTAAGGTGCTGAGCACGAATCTGATGTTTGTTTGACGTTTCAGAATTTTTGGAATTTTTTAAAAATTCTTTATTTTTTGGGAAATTTTTGGCTTACAGGATTTTGGGTTAAATTTTGAAAATTCATAGCTCATTTCATTGTGGGACAATTTTCGTACAATAAAGCTTTAAAAATAGCGAAAAATAAGGAGAATTTTATGGGATTTATTGGGAATTTCTATCTCTAAACAGAAAAAAGCTATTCCAGAATTTCTGGAAAAATTCGATTTTTCAGAAAAAATTTTATAACTCAGTTCTGAAAAGTCATTCTGGAAATTAAAATACTACAAAAATGTGCAATATTTTTCTCTATTAGATAAATTTTATTTCATGTTTTTATCACATTTTTAAAAAAAGATATAAAAATAAAACCAATTTTGGGGTTCGGGACCAAAGGGGGATGACCAGGATTTTTGAGTGGAAAATTTTTTTTATCAAAAATATTCCAAAAACATGTCTTTAGGGGTAGTTTAGGACGCTGATCACGAATACGTGATCAGATTTTACTTTTTACATGGTTAAGACCTCAGAATCCCTGTATGATTGGGGATTCTGAGGCATCATTTTGAGGGGGGGGGGGGGGTGAAGTTCGAATCCGGGCGGTGCACATTATTTTGGCTATGCATTTTTGGGTTATTTTTAATGTTTTTAATTCATTTAAAAGAGTTTATTTTTTTAAAAATTAATTTTTTAATTTAAATTAAATTATTTTTTTGTGAAAAATTTTTAAAATTAATTTTTTGTTTAATTAAAGAATTTCATATATTGTTTTTATTTGAGTTTGTCAGAAATTAATTCACTTCAATTTAAAACTCCCTCTTTAAATTTTGAATTTTGAAGCCGCGCATGCACTAGCAACGAAGTCCTTTGCGCGAAGCGCTCAAGTCAAGACCTAATTGAAGATTTGTTGTAAATTAATTTAAATTTGTTTTGTTCTATCAATACATTCTTATTTTAAATTAATGTTTTAAATATTTTTGACTAATTGATTTCAATTATTTTAATCAAAAGTGCGCGAAGCGCACTTTGAGGCCGCGAAGCGGCCGAATGAACTCCTGAAATACAAAAAGGGCGCGAAGCGCCCTTTGAGGCCGTGAAGCGGCCGAATGAACCTCTGAAATACAAAAAGGGCGCGAAGCGCCCTTTGAGGCCGCGAAGCGGCCAAATGAACTTCTGAAATACAAAAAGGGCGCGGAGCGCCCTTTGAGGCCGCGAAGCGGCCGAACGGAACCCTGAAAACATATGCGTCATGAACAACTTTTAAAATGTAAACCTTGATAATTATATTCTGGTCAAATGACCATAAAAACGTCAAAAAAAATTTCTACCGTAAAAGGAATTGAAAAATCCTTTTATAAGACTCATCTTTCAGCCTATCTCATCTATTTTTGTTTCGAAAAAATTCCTTTTATTTAATTCCTAAAATATTATCAATAATATAAAAAATGTAGGTAAAAACATTTTCTACCGTATCTTAGGAATTCAAACAATCCTTTATATAAGATTGGTGTATATTCAACGTATCTCATTTATATTTGTTTCGAATTCCTTTCTTTTAATTTCCAAAATATTATTAAAAATATCAAAAATAAATGTTAACTTATACAAATTTATTAAGGCAAAAATTTGCGATAACTATAATATTTTGATTCGGTTGTGTAAAAAAAATTGAATGATTTGGCAGAGTAAGTGTCCATAACAGGTGCTTTGATTAATATTTTTAAAATGTAATTTTGTCAAATTTTAATAACATTTTTAGCAAAGCTACAGCGCCAGAGGAAAATATTTTTGCTGAACCTTTTCCTCATAAATAAAGTTTTTATTCATTTGTTTAAAATATTATATTAATATTTACATTTTTATGGTAAAAATTCAGCCTTCATTAAGAATTAATGTTTGGATTTATTATTATTATATTTTTGGTTAAAATCGTTGTCGAGACAGCCACTCCTCTCGCCAGTCGCCCTGAGCTTTCTTAGAAGCTGATTTAAGTGATTTTTTATTTTTCATTTTTATATTATTGAACCTTACTTGAGTTTTTTCAAAATTTGTTTTATTACCTTTATTCATCTTTTACTATTTTTCATCATAAAAATATATTTATATTATTATTATTATCACAAATATTATTAAATATTTATTTTTATTTGTTTTTTTTTACTTTTTTTGTTTATTTTATTATGATAAAAACATACTGCAAAATTCTATCATTTATTGATCATGGTTTCTCTCGAGATTGGTTCGTTTTTTCAATAGTTACTTCATTTCGAAAAGTTGTAATTATTTAAAAGTTTCTCGTTTGGCTCCAGTCACGTATTAAAAATAAATAAATTTTTATTTTTTGAGTAAAATTTTATATTATTTAGTAAACAAATTTTTTGAACTAAACATTCCTATCAGATTATCAATTTTTTCAATTATTAAGTATTTTTTTTCAATTTTTTTTAACACTTTTAAGATTAAAAGCGTAAAACTTGCTCTACTAAATTATTATACTATTTTTGTGATTTATTTTATCTAATAAATTACTAAATAATCTATGGTTTAGAATGGCATATTCGTGGAATTAAAGGCAAAATTATATAATTTTGAATTTTTTAACCTTCTTTTACAAATTTTTATAAAATAAAGTAAATTTGTTATATTATTGCAAAATATTTGAGGTTTAGTGTTAGTGCTTCAACATTAGCAATACTTTTTGTTATGAGTTCGACACCGGTTGACGTTTTTTTTTGATTTTATTTTTTTTCTGATTAATACAAGGTTTCGTTATGTTATTTATTTCTAAGAAATGTTCTGATTTGGGGGTAATGCCTTATTTTTATCAAAAAGAGGAAAATTTTTGAAAATTTTGCAAAGTTCTAATTAAACATTCTTTAAATTTTCCCGGCGGCGCCTATCGGCACCGCCGGACATCTTTCCTCGCACATTCATTAAGTTTTTTTTAAAAAATGTGCCGTAAAATTTTTAAAAATCTGAGTTTTATTTTCCTTGAGTAAATCCTGATAATTTAATGAAGCTAAAAAACGAAATTTATAGAAAAATCTTAATTTTTTTGCTCGACCCTATCGGCACGCCAGCCCCAAAAAAAACTTTTTTTTTCTTAAAAAATTACCTAAAAATCTCTAAATTTGGTAATTTTTAGTCAAAATCTGTGCAATTTATGTCAAAATAAATAGATTCAAGGCGTTCAACGAATAAAGGAATCCAAATTCTGACGAAGTTTTTAGCCAATTCAAAACACTGATCGGCTCAAATTCGAGCCAGTGAATTTCAATGCTTGCACATCGCAAAACATAGGGGCAGGCCATAAATTCAGCGGGAATTTGCCGGTACAGTATCAAATGGCCACACCTTTAGGTTACTGTATGAAAAAAAAAACGAAAAAAATTGTACAACTTTGAAAATGAGGCAAAAAAATCGGCCAATGAAATGCGTTGGGATGCCAATGCTGACACAAAATTGTCAAGGTCATTAAAGTCCATTTGACATTCAACAATTCTAGTGGAAAATTCACGAAGCAGTGAAAGCAATTGACGATCAAGTTGACCTGAATTTTTTGTGATTTTAATTATTTTTAGTTATATATTTCGTGGTGCGACTTTTGGGGATTTGCAACTTGGGGACCCGACATTTGGGGATCCCGACATTTGGGGACCCGACTTTTGGGGACCCGACACTTAGGGAACCCGACATTTGGGGACCCGACATTTGGGGACTGAACGACATTTGAGCAAAAGGCATTTAGGGAAACCACCGACATTTGGCAACCCGACATTTAGGGACCCGACATTTGGGGATTTTAATAAAACAACAAAAAAATTATTTAAAAATTTAATTTTAAGCCCTAAATTAGATAAATTACGTCTGCTTTAGCCAGAGATAATTCCATTGCAAGAAAAAATTAAATAATATTTTAAAAATCAACTCTGTTTCCGGACTCACCGCGAGGAGGTAGCAGAATTTTGAGCCCATACTAACCACAAACAATAGACAAGTCACAATACATTTTTTAAGTACAGTACACCCTTTTTCAACTTTTCTTTAAAGTGCCTTTCCCAAGGGCCAACGGGAACAGAAAACAGAATTAATCACCATTTGGGTCGTCCCAATTCTCAAAATCATTGCGCATAAGTCTGTATTGCAAAGATCTGAAATGACCAAGAATCTCATCTTCGTTTGGGTCCTCAATGGCACCAAAGCCTTCAACCAAATTTCTGTTAGGCAAATCATTTTCTCGGTATGTTTTCTTCCGTTCTCGAATTCTTATCCCTTGAGTTTGGTCCAACTCATTAAAAGTTGAAAAAGGGTGTACTGTACACAAAAGTGTATTGTGATTTGTCTATTGTGTTGATGTTAGTATGGGCTCAAAATTCTGCTACCTCCTCGCAGTGAATCCGGAAACAGAGTTAATTTTTAAAATATTAGAAATGTGAATCGAAAAAGTTCCAAATACATAAACGAATTACCCAATGAACTATAAATTACAATTACATATACTTGAAATTTAATCAAATATATAAAGATGGAGTAGCCAAAAATGAAGAAACAACTTAAAATTCAAATTGCCAATAAAATTTAAGATAATGATGATATTCAGTTAAATTAATTCAATAAAATTTAGATTTTGCAAGAATTTAAATTAACATTTATTATTAAAAATAATAAAATTTATAAAAACGACAATATTATAAAAAGGCAAATAAAATAAATTATTCGGAGGAAAATAATGCTTTCTCATGTGAGTAACCTACAATAACATTATGAAAATGTGGAGTTCCATGTTTCTGCAGAATACAAGAATTTGATGGAGGCTGGACAAGTAGTTTAATATCTTATCCAAATGTAAATTTGTTGAAAAATATCAATTTAAAAAGTAAGAATAAATAAGGAATTGTTGTTAAAAAATTTAGTTTAATGAATAAACAAATTTATGGAGATTGACCAAATTTACCAGTCTTTTATGTATTATTTGAGTTTTTGCTACCAACACATAAGCACGACCACAAATACATTACAGCTTTGTCAATTTCAAATTGCACAAAAAGACAAAAATAGAAAAAAAAGTATATTGTTAATTTCTGCATAAATTTTAGTTACTTTAGTAATCATAATATTATGTATTTGTATAAGAAGGTAAAAAATAATAATTAGAAAATAGATAAGGAAATTAAGAATCAAATTAATCTCCTCTATTTTAAAGGCAATTATAAGTAAATTCTTTATTCAACAGGAGACAAAAAATATTACAAATTTTTAAAATAAAATTTATTTAGGGGCAGGGACGTGGTTTATTTTTATGATGAAAATTTTTGGTTTTCCTTGTTGGTTCCCCCTCAAAAATTTGAAATTTGTTTATAATGGCTCAAAAAAGGCGATATATCATTTAGTGAAGAGTTTTGTTTGATTATCTGGTCCAAAAAACTATTCAAAAAAACCGGGATAACTTAAATGAAAAAGTAGCCAAATTTAGCAACTATTATAATTCATCAAAATGTTAAAGTGTGAATGGGAACAAAAAAGCAGGATTACGCATCACTTTGACTCATTGATCCGAAAAATTATTTAAAAATAATTTTTTTGTTGCAAAAAATTAATGTCTGTTTTTTTGTGTCCCCAAATCCTATTTTTGTGTATTGTTAGAAAAACAATCACCTTTTCAAGCACTTTCGAATAAATGCCAGAAAAGTGCGCCTTATTTTGGCAGAAGTAAAAAAGGTTGACTCTCTCTCCGACAAATTATCAAAAAATTAAGTTAAATTTGAAAATTTTTTAAATTAAATAAAAAGATTAAAAATAGAAAAAGAGCCAAATGAAAGGCCAGCAGAGGAACCAAGGCCAGATGAAGCTATAAAAATAGTTAGATAACAGCGAGTTGTACTTTACGCTATTGGGACAAGAAACTCAATTAAACAAAACCGGAATGAGATATTTGAAAATCGAACAAGGCGTAACATATTTCCGAATTTTTATGGAAATAAATAATAACTCACTTATTTTATCGCGGAGATAAAAATAATAATTTTAGGGAAGCGAGAAGGGATTCAGATTAAATTCAAAAAAGAAAAATAAATTTTCAATAAATGCCTACGGTTTTGCATGACTCATAATAAAAAATTTTGAAAATTTGCCTCAAAAAATTGTCAAAAATAACGATTTTTGGCACAAAAACCTTCAAAATAACGCTTTTTGCATAAAAATCTTCAAAATAACGAGTGTTGGCACAAAATATTTTACATGTATCCAATTTTAATTAAAAAATAGTGGCTAAAAATGAAAGTCAAAACTAAAAATAAATTATTGACCTGCAATTAATTTGGATTAGCTTGGTCGAAGGTACATTCAAGCAATTGCAATCAGAAAAAAACAAAAGGAATGCATCGGATATAAATCCCCCAAATGGGCGACTTTTGCCGGCCAATTTATGCAAAATCGAATGCATCATCTAAAGTGATCTTGTCCAAATTAAACACTGAGTTTTGTCACCCAAAATTGACAAAAATGCCAAAAGCCGTACGGCGTGTCATATTTTGTGTGCCAAATTTTGCTGGCACTTTTTGATTGTCCGCAAAGAATTTGCCAACTGAAAAGTGCGAACTTTAAAGGATAAGCAGCACACATAAATGATCCTGTAACGAGAAATAACCGAATTAGAATTATACAAAAAAATTAAACAAAATTTTGCGAAAAATCTCCCTTTTTTAAACATAAAAATTTAGGCAAAAAATTAATTTAGTTATCTATTTTTTAAATCCAAAAATGGCTAAAATTTGATGAAAATGACTAAAATTTCCCGTTTTTTAAATAATAATTTAATAAAAAATTAATAATTTAATTTTGGTTATTTTGAATTGTAAATGAAATTATAAAATATTTAAACTTTTTTTTCGGATAAAGACAATTTAAAACAAATTATTTTTATTAAATAAATGTTTTAGGACATCAATTTTTGGAAAATTTTCCGTTTCTTAGGGGGGGTTTTTTGTTTTAACTGCATTTTTGCTTTGGATTTTCCGAAAACTGAAATAGGCACTAAAATGGCGAAATAGGCACAAAAATAGGCATTATAAGTCCCCGTAAACATCCCAAACCAATCTAAAAATGCGCTTTTCGTGCTTAACTGTGCATATTATTAAATTTAGGCAATTCTATAAAAAATAAAGCCCTACAATAATTAGCCAAACGAAAGAATTGGCCAAAACGAGAAATATTAGCAAAAAAACGAAATAATTTGCCAAAATGACTCTTATTTTTATCTTTTTCGTTCATCCGATTTCATGTGCAATTAGAGCGAAGAGCTCGTTGATCATTCAGGCTGAAATTAAAAATATTAATTATTGGGGCAGCTGGTTCCCCTAAAATCACAAAATTGCAATTATTCAAACACTTCATCTTCATATATATTTTGCTTTGTACATATATTAATTTTTTTTTCCAATTAATGTTTTTGGCTCAATATATTACAGTTTAAAACGGGGATTGAATCAAAAATTTTAAAAATCAGATTATCAACTACAAAAATCAGATTCCGTAGACAAAAACTAGAAAATTTAGCAAAATTGCTTCAAATTTCAAATCTGATATTTTAACAATTTATTCGATCAAAATTTTTAAATATTTTTATTTTTGCCTCAGATCGATTATAATAATTTTTTGCGCCGCGTTTTTAAAAAAAACTTCCATAAAAATCGGGGACATTTATATTTTTATCCTCCAAATAAGAACATTTCTGGATAATAGTGCCGATCACCCGATCTCCTTATTGAAAAAAGATCCCAAAAACATATTTTAGGGATTTTCGGGGTCGATTTTCCGAATCTAACATCTATTTCGCCTAATTTCGAACCCAGGTCCGAATTCGAACAAAATGTCGAAATCAAATTAATTTCAAAATTCACAATTATGCAACTAATTTTCAAAATGTACGAAAAATAATGACAAAATAAAAGCAATAAATTTTTAAAAATGGACGAAAAAACTTGTAATGTGACTTATAATTTGAAAAACATTAGTCAGATGACCATACAAAAGATGGTTTAAGATAAATTATAACAAAAATTTTAAAATGTTAAGAAAGTACACAAGAAAAGAAAAACTGAAAAACAAATTTTGAGTGTAATTAAAAAGGCAAATGAAAAATTTAAAAAAAAACATTTAATAAATGCGTAAAAGTTTAAAAATAAAGTCAAGAGTCTTAATCTTAATACATAATACAATTAAAAAGATCAAATTATGTAAAAAGTTCAATCTTCGACTAAAGCAAATAGGCACAATAAAAAACATTTTTTGATTAAATAGACTTCAGATTCAAATAAAGTGACGAGCATTAATCTCATTAATAAATTATTACTTATTTATTTTTTATAGCATGATCAATTTATAATAAAAAAAAGGAACTCGAATGAATACTTGTACATTCATAGAATATTTTCAAAAATAGATTAAAATAAAAAAAATAAATCGATTTAATAAAATTTTAATCGAGGAAGCAGAATTTAAATTAGGATGAACGTATTCCACGAGTGTTATGATATTAAAAATATCCTTCTTTTCTAAATTAATACAACAAGAATTAAAACGAGTAATCAAATGTTATATAAGAGCAATTAACGAACGGATATCAAAATGCAGCGATTAAATTTTATTTTATAAATTACAATGTTTCCTTTACATTCAAATGCATTTTAAAATAAAAAAATTAATATTTTTAAGAACATTAAACAAAACATATCAAACTATAAAATATACACCAAAAAAAACTGTAGCAATATACAATATTTTAATAAAAAATAGCTTATTCCATGTCATGATTTGATTTCCAAAAGTAAACAAAAAAATAAATTACATTAAAAAATATTATCGATAACAATTATTTTTTATTAATCATAAAAGGAAAAAACAATAAATATCATTGAAAAATAAAATTTCTGACTGATAAAAATTAAATTTTTAATATTCTTTATAAGGCATATTGTTATATTCTTATTTAAATGTAAATATTTTGTGAGTGTAAATTGTAAAAGTAATGTCAAATTTTAAAAAGCTAGACAACTTGGCATCTTTCAATAGCTCTTATTTAAAGCTAGATATTTTTTATTAGTTATATTAGGCAAGAAATAATCATTAAAATTCTTAAATATAAATTAAAATTTGTTAGACATATTGCTAGCTAAAACAATACACAAAAAATTTACCTGAACACCTTTTTACTAAGTATAATATGTTCAAGAATGTAAATTAAATTATAACTTAAAAAAACAATTATTGAAATATCAAATTTGTTGACGCGTTAAATAATATAAAATGATGCCATAAAATAATTTATTTATTTATTACGCAAAATAAATTATGTCCAACAAAAAAAAATTTTTATTGTCAAAATATGAAGTAGAAAAATAAATAATTAACAAAAATTAAAAATATTAATTCAATTTATTGTAGAAAAATTGCAAAAAAAAAATGGGCACTGAAGCGAAAAATGCCTTCCTAGAATTGCTGGAAGCAGCATGAGAATAAAAAATATTACTACCAGAAAAGGGTTTTATAAATTTAATTAAATAATGAAATAAAGATAAATAATTCTTAATTCATCATGAAATAAAATTCATAACCGCAAAATATTACATGAAAGGAAGCAGAAGTGGATTCAAACGACTGCGACCCGATTACTAGAAATGAATCTAAATTTTTGAATGAATATGAACAAAAGATATTTTATTTAGAACATGAAAAAATTACAAAAACATTTTCTAAAAATTAATAGCAATATGAAAATAAATATAAAAAAATGCAAAATTCTAATTCACAACAATTGCATATCGCTCAGTTAAAAGTAATATTTTTATTTATCAGCTAAAAATTACATTGGAAATAATATGAGAATTCCAAAATTAATTTAAATAATAATTTAAAAAAGCTGCAACAACATATTATAAAATTTATTAATTAATCCGAGAGTTGAAGGATAATAATTTCATCAAATTTTAAAGCCAAATACAGAAAATAAAAGTGAATTAAAAATTTTTACCGGGTTTCTTTTTTTTCTAATAAATTGCATTGGCAAATGAATGATGTGCATCGCTTATTGAATTAAGAGAAAAGCGGAAAGAATAAATAAACTGAATCTTAAAGTAAATATAAATCCAAATCATGCAATATTTCGTCGGAAAATTCTGCGACTCAAACCATCAAACATTTGGAAATAAATGTTAATGTAAAATATTTATAATACAAAAATTATTTACTTGGAAAAATTATAAATTAAATTAAAATAAAAACAGCCAAAAATTTCCTCTAATTTCAGACAAAATTTATGTTAAATAAATAATTCATTATTGAGTAACAGAATAAAATTTTTCGGTGTACCACCAAAAAAATCATTTAGACATTATTAACATTTAGAAGAGAATAAGCATAGGCGATTATACATAGAAAATCAGTTTTATAAATAAATAAATAGTTTAAATAAAATATTTTAAATTCAGATATTTCACTACAAAAATACCCATATTTTTATCTAAACGAAGTGAAACAACGAATCCATCGTGAGAAAAATGCACCTCTAATAAATCCGAACAAAAGTATAAGGCAGAAAACTCAAATGCAACCTAAAATAAACAACCAATACATATTTAAGAGCAAATAAATATTGTGAACATAAAAATTTCAAAAAAATGAAATGAAGAATCAATTAAATAATTTAATAGTATGAAAAAGTTAATTAAGCACTTTATCGAATTCCTGAACTTCAGCAATAGAGCAGGAAATGGCTCAAAATTGGGAATAAATATTTAATAAACTTATTATTTTTAAAAACAACTAAATAAATAAACTAATTCAATAGCCCAATCATTTAATTAAAAAAATATATATAAGTGACCCCAACAAAAAATTAGTTATGGAAAGCCATATAAAACACACGAAAGATAGCAAGGGAATAAAGAAAAGTATTTCAATGATAAATAGCCGTGCGAATAAAAAAATAAATAATTTAATAAAAGCAACCAGTGAAGCATATGAATTATTGGAAGCTGGAAAAATAAATATAAAGTCAAAGAAATTAAATTTTCGCATGATCATAGTCTTGAAAATAAAGGAAATAAAAAGCAAAATAACTCTGAATTCCAAAAAAACACGACCCAAATGTGAAAAAAAATGTCAAAGTTATATTGATGAAAATAAATGAAATACATAAAAAATCATAACAATATGTAAAATTAATTATTAAAATGATGCGTTTTATTGTTCATAATTTTTCTGTCCCTTTCTTTCACCAAGCGATAGTCTAGCAAAGCCAATAAAAAAACGCAATATAATTTAGCTTTGGAAAACAAAGTGCTTCAGCGAAAATTTTTAAATTTTACTGTCTATCTTATCAAAGAAGCAACATTGCTTTTTGAGTGTAAATTAGTAAAAACAACCAACAATAAATTGCTTGAATTTGCAAAAATGGAAACAATGAAATGAAGTAATTTATAGCAAAAAAAAATTTATTAGAAAATAGCTTGATAATATTTGGGCTCAAAAACATAAATGCACAGATTTAAAATAGTATAATTTGGATACTCTGCCTTTGCTGGAATAAATTTCATATTTTACATCATATTTTTTTAATACTTTTGTCATCATGAGAAGCAAGGGAATTCGTCGCGATGAACATGAGTTAAAGAAATAAATATAGAAATTTACAATGGGTTTTTATTATAAACAAATAAAAATAATAAAATTTTAATTCTAAATAAATGGGAGAAAAAATAAAAATTTTAAATGACATTTGTGACAAAATAATTTGTTTTCAAATAAGAAACAAATTCGATTATAAAAATTTTTTAAGAATAAGAAAATAATTTGATAATAATTGTAAGTTGGAAATTTGTCAAATAAGCTTACTTCTACTAACGTGACCGGAAACGCAAGGAACTCTATTTATGAAAATAAAATTTTCACTGACACATTTTCCACTGACGCATTTTCCGGGCGCCTTGCCAACCATGAATTACAATTAATAAAGATATTTAGGTGCGAAAAATACTAGAAAAATATTAAAATATTTGATATAAAACGCAAAAATATGCAACAAAAAAACTATAATAGTTTTTAAAATGTTGATTCAAAATTTAACAGCGCGCGATTCATGATGAAAAACTAAAGAATTATATGTTGTAAATATTTATAGCGCGATTGTTGATCAAAGTAATAAAATAATAAATGAAGTAAATGAAAATTAATAAACTGCATAATATTCAAGCAAACGCTAATCAAAATATTGTTTCATTCACACATGTAAAATTTTACATTATTTCTATTAATAAAATATTTATTATAATATGAGATTAATAAAATAGTGTAAGTACTATTTAAAATTAGTTGTATATAATTAAATTTTAAATTAATCTTTACCTTATGTTTTATAATAAAAAAGCTATACAATTTATTATATAAGGAAAAACAGTAAATAGAATTTGAACAAGCAATATAATGCAAGAAAATGAACAGAAACGAACCATCACAAAAATAAAAAAAATTAAAATATAATTAACTGGTTTGTAAAAATAATATTATTATAGATATAAAATTGTAAAATAAGATTAAAAATAGATAAAATCAAAAAATAAGTGCCGATAGGCGCCGCCGGGAAAATTTTTGAAAATTTCAATGCAATTTTGTTAAGAAAATCGCTTACATTTCAAAAATTTTACTAAAAATTCAGAGTCTCCGATGGTCCCGAAAGACTCAGACAAAAAAATCTAACAAAAATATATATATTATAAAAAAAGGGGTTTCAAAATGAAAAAATAAAAATAAAAAATAAAAATTTTGGTCACCCAATGGCAAGTTTTAAGTTCTGCACAGCTTGAGCTGGAATTGTTCCGACAAGAGCCATTGTGGAATTATGCAGAAGTGATCGGAATTGACACAAATGAATGCAAAAGTGAGGCATAAAAATTTTATTTAAAGTTTTTTCAATAAATAATTAATACGATGGAAATTTAAAAAAAAACGATTTTATTTTAACCGATCGACAATTTTTTTATGACTTTTTTAATTGTTTGTAAGCAATTTTCGAGCTGCTCAATATCAAGGCTCAAGACCGAGAACAAGAATTGCTAAAAAAAAAACCCCGAGACTTTTCGCTGCAAGACTTTGTACCATGAGACTAGGACATCAAAAATAAATTATGTTTTTTTCTTGTTTCGAAATTCGACACAAAATGACAAAATTTGCATATTTTTAGCAGATTTTCATTAAAAAATTGCTAATTTTGTGGATTTATAAAAAATAGAAATTTAGAGGTTTTGGAGGGAGTACCAACAATGAAAACCGGAAATTTTCAGCAAATTACTATTTTTTCCATTAAAAATTTCGGGCGTGGAAGAGTCTTGGGGGGGTGGTACATACCCCGCGTACCCCGCCCCCCTGGGACAGTCCCTGTGGCCCATGGTTTTTGCTCAATTAGAAATCCATGCCGAGACTCTCGAGCAGCTCTTAGCAAAAATAATCTTTTAGCTGTTTTACAATTTTGTGATGACCTGCGCAACATTGTCCATTCACTTTTGGCATCTCCATCAGAAAAACAAAGAACGACGATCAAATACTTTCAAAAATTGAATGAATTCGAACTTTTAATGTCATTTCTAACCACGCACGAATTTTATTGGTATGAATCGTCGGCGGAACAATTACAAAATGCCGCAAATAATATTGAAAAAAGCGGAACATTAGCACAACAAAAACGTGCCCTCAGAAAGCTGTTGGCTCTGTTGGACAAACTCAGAACGGCATATGGCCAAGCCAATGAATGCGAATTGCGAAGCGGCAAAATCAAAGGGCTGACAAAATGGGGAAATTCCATTTTCAAATTTGGCCAAATTTTATTTGAAACATTCAAAAACCAGTCGGACGAAGTGAATTATGACGAAATGCACCAATTGTTGACTATTCCGTTGCCATTTGTTCAACACTTTCTGCACCGACTTGGCACATTTGTTGAAAGGTAGAAAATTGGGTGATTAATTAATGGTCATCGACTCTGCCGGGACTATGCCAATTTTTTTCCCGACAATTTGGCAAAAATTAAAATTCGATAAAATTTGAATTTACCATTTCACGGACAAAAAACCTTGGAATTTATTGGACTTTTCAAGAATTTCGGGTTTGAATTAATGAGTTTATATAACTTGGCATGATGAATTTTGGGTAAAATTAGCTTTAAGAAATTTAATAGAACTCGGGCTCTGTTTTATGGAAAAACCGAAATTTGTATTTAAAAGTAATTTCAATTTAAATTTAAAGAAATTTGGACGAAAGCGTTAAAACAGCCGACTGGGACTTCATAAAAACAATTCAATCAGTTGTTTCGATGGAAAATGATGGACAAAAAATGGTGGCACAAAAACGGCAAAAGGCGATTTGGCCGGATGTTAGCATTGACTGTTTCAAATTGCTCTTCTCATTGGCCATTCGTTTGTGCTTGCAAATTGGCCAAAACGAAGTTGCGAAAAAATATTTGCCAACATTTGTTTTTGCATGGAATTTTAACGACAGAAGGACGACAAAATTTTATGTTTTTATTTTTTGCATAATTTAAAAATTAATTAATTATTTAAATTAAATGCAAAAAATATATTTCAAAAATAAGAAATATTTAAAAAAGTAAATTCGTTATGGGTCGGCCTTTTGCATTTTTTTTAAATTTAACCAGAAATTTTGCCTAGCATTAAACACAACGGATTACCTATTATGATTTTTTGAAATATTAGGGCCGAAGTTACCTTGGTATTTAAAATTTTTAAATTAAATTTTCATAATTGCAAACCAAATTTCTGTGTAAGATTTCTATAAGAAGTCTCAGTCGCAACAGTTTATATTCATAAAATTTTAAAAAACCGACTTCTAATTTTTTAAAATAATTTAGTTATACAAAACCGAATTTCTTCGAATACAAAATGAATATTGCAAATGAAATGGTTGAAATAAATTTGCCAAATTGGCATTTGCCATATTTTGTGTATTTGGACAATGAAAAAGAGTTAAAAGCGGAAAATGTCAAAGGTATTTTATATATTTGTACAGCTAATTAATAATGAACAGCAAAGCGGCAAAATTGGCAAAACTCAATAAAAAATAATTAAATTTTTGATATAAATTTTTGTTTTTATATTTTTCTTATTACCTAAAAAAGTAAAATTAAATTTTTCATATAAATTTATGTTTTTTATATTTTTTCTTATTAAATAAATATTTTATAAAATGAATCGCTGGCAAATTATAAAAAAGGAAAAACCTTCAAAAAGTGCAATTTTTTGTCGCCTTTTTCTTCGCTTATTTATTAGAGGCTAATGATGAAAATTAATTCGATTTTTTATATTTATTTATTTAATTATTTTTATTAAAATTCAAACAGAGAATTTTGCTTTTTTGCTTTATTTGTCCAACAACAATTCACCGACAACATTATGAAATTGTGAAGATGGCAAACATTCTTTACGAAAGTTACAATGATCACATTTGGATCAGCCCTATGGACCCCGAAATTTTGCTAAACTTTTTAAATTATTTAAATAAAATGGAAAATGAATTTAATGGCAAAAAGTATTTGTCAGTGGAAGGCCAATTTTGTGTTTTGGCACATTTTGTGATGGAATTATTGAAAAAATTAAATGCCACGGAATATTGGCCAAACATTGAATTTATTGGCTTATTTGTTGCTGAAGCGAAAAAGCAATGCACTGATGAACGGTCGCATTTCATATTCATTAAATTTGGGTTGGCAATTAAAAATGTTTTACGCCTATGCTTTAAAAAAAGTCAATTTTTTTTTTTGATTTTTTTCAAAATTTTCTCTTGTTTTCCAAAGCCATAGAATAGTTTTGAAGATTAGCCTCTAAACTGCCAACCACAAGAAAAAATTTTTTAAAAAAGTTTTATGAATTATACAATTATTAAGACTTTAAGCCGCAACATTAAAAATAAAATTTTAAAAATGGGAGAAAAATAAATTTTACACCAATTTTTCGATTATAAAATTCACAGAATTTTAGGGTCATTAGAATTTAAGTCATAAAAAATGCACGAAGTTTAAAAAAGCTGATTTTCTTATTCTTTCGTAGTTGTCAGAATGAGTTGAAATTTTTCAGATAAATACCTTAAGCTAAGGTCTATCTACCTGCTAAATTCATAAAAATTTCATATATAAAAAACTTCTGTACAAAAATCCACATATTTTTTGCAAAATTCATACAGAAAATTTGATTTTTTAAGTTTTATAAACATGCGGATACTGTAAAAAAATTTTATCGTGATCAAGTAAGTTATCTTTTACAAACATCGCAACAACCATGACTTAAATTCCCTTCCATTGTATATATTTTTTAAATAAATGCTGATCTTTTTACCATTTAGATCAAAAGATGAAATAACCAAAAATTTTGGTGAAAATCTAGTGAATTTTGCCCAAATGATAAAACTCGACTTCAACCTTCACAATGGTGAGTAAAGCAGCAGTCATTTCTACTTATTGTGTAATATTTGGCATTTAAAAATTCAATTTTATTACAAATACTTAAATGGATTTCACTAATTTCTTAATTTCTCCATGTCTCATATACGGTAGGGTGAAGAAACAATGAAATTTTCATTTCTAGGAGAAGGAATATTATTTTTCGAGTCCATCAAATCTGTTTGTTATTTTTTAATCAAATGTATCCTTAAAATAAAATTTTCCATATTAAAATTAAAAATTTCGTTTTTTTTTAATTGACTTAATTCTTAATTTCACTCGAGAGCTCTAAGAGTTCTCTGTTAGCCTGCCAAATTCAAAAAAAGATTATTTTCAAAAAAAGTTATGACTAAAAATGTTTGAAAAACTTAGTTTTGTTATTAATAATTTTGTCAAAAATTTTCCATTTGGTGGTTTTTTGAGTGACGCCTGCTGGTTTTTGATGGTTTTTGAATAACGATCCAGCACCATAAAATTTAAAATTAATTTAAAACAAATTATGTTTTGTTTTTATGTTCTATTTTTATTTTTTCCAAAATATTTTGGTTTTTTAATTAATAAAAATTTAAAATTAATATTTTTTTATTGCATTTATTACATATTGCTTTTTCAATTATTTCTGTTTTATAGATGTGCTACAAATCATTCCCGTTTTGATTGCCGAATTGGAAGAAATGCTTGAAAATGCCAATTGGAATTATACAAATTTAAGCCATTTAAAAATGGTGGAATGGAAAATGCTGGAATTTGCACTTCACAAAAGTAGGGAAAGCCAAAAATGGAAAGAAATTCAAAAGCTGTGGAATAAATGGAGACGAAAATTTAAAAGAAAATTTAAAAATGCAAACAAAATGCCAAATTTCAAAAAAGTAATGGAAGAATTAAAGGACAAAATGGAAGAATTGAGAGCGGAAAAGGAAGCGGAAAGATGAAAAAAAAGGAGGAATATGTTCTTTGTATATTGGCATTTGTTGGTTAGAATTTCGTTCTAATTTATCTAAACTGTTGAAAAAGATTAATAATTGAAAAACAAAAATCAAAAAAATACTTTTGCATTACTCAAAATTATCCAATTTGTGATAAGAAAATTCCCAAAAAAATTTTTTGGTTTACAATTAGTATCTGAGTGCCAATTTGATTAATTAGGTTCGAATTTCATACGAAAAATCAAAAAACAATCAATTTATATAATCCTTGCTAAAAATGAACTTAAAACATATTAAAATTTGGATCCAGCCGTACTGACAATGAGGCGCGCATCGCTGGAAATTTTTTTTGCCAAGATTTGATAGATTTTGCCCCCCAAAATATTTTTTTTAATAAAAATGATATTAAAATGATTATTATTTTGTTTAACAAATAAAGGGAAAACAGAAAGTAGATAATAGGCTGAAAAAGGGAAAGTATTTAAAATCGGATTGAAAATTTCTCAGATTGGGCCCATCCAAATAAAGACAAAGCAACGGCAATTCACTTCTGCTGACCACTTGGACCTGCTGGCGTTGTGTCCACCAAACTAATGAAAAAAAAAACAAAGTAATAGATAAGTAGGGATGACATTTTTAGCTGCTAAAAACTGCTAAAATAGTTAGTTTTTAGGTTCTTAAAAACCCCCCAAAATAGGTGCTAAAAATGGGAAAAATATGTGAGTAGTTATCCCACGGTACCCGTCCTCGTCCGGTGTGAAGTTTCACACCTTCGGTGTGAAACCGGCACCGTCCGCAGGGTTTAGGACGTGGTTTTCGCGCACTATGCGGACGGTAATTAATTAATTAAAACCAAAAGGATTGGGACCAATTTTTCGCGCACTTGGGGGGAGGGGGCTACCGTAATAAAAAAAAATTTTTGAAAAAAAACAAAAGGTGTGCAGCCGAATTTTAAGGGGTTACCGTAGTCAATTCCAATTAAAACCCAATGGTTCGAGACCAAATTTTCGCGCATTTTAAAATACTGTAATATAAATTTTGACTTTTAATAAAATATTCTTTTACCAAAACTTTAGGGGTGAGGGTCATCCGCCCCCCCCCCCCCCCCCCCCCCCCGCCAATTTTTCCATTCAATTGACAATATTGTTGCTTTGCATATTCTGCCTGTGTGAGACGATGTGCGGCCAAGGGAAGAGAAGAAGGGACAGAAGAGTGAAGTGTGTCTGTTATCTCTGCCTTTCTCTCTTCCTCTTCGGCGCACTTCATCCCAATCGGTGTCATTCTTTGATCAAACGCATCTGCATTTTGGGCCAATGGCCATCGCGGCAAATGGGTGAATAGAAATGTTGAAGAGAAAGAGGGAAAGGGGGGGGGGGTTGATCGCGAAATTCTTTTAGGTGTGTCAAATGGTCAGCATATTGGACAAAGGATCACAACAGACAATGGCCACGATTTCGATCCCATTGAATGTGAGTTTGGGATGGGCGGGACAGTCATACCCGCATAGCCACAGGACACTTCTCACATTCATTTGTACAAAATTTGGCCCTTTTCCTTTTCCAATTTTTAGCAAACTGATCAAATTCCCATACCCATGAGCATCATTCCCATTTCTGTTCGTCCCACCAATTTGACCTGGATGGTCGTTGAGGGTTGCGTATGCCACCGGCCGGATGCTGTATGCATCCGGCCGGTGGATTATACCAAACCGGTAGAGTGCCTTAATGTCGCCCATTTGGGGTCGTTTACCGACCATCTCCTGAGCAAACCGTGCGACAATACCAGCAACTTCAATGTCACCGAATTGGTGGCCGGAATGAGCATCAAAGGGACGGGCTGCGTCAACTCGATGAATTTTGTCTTTTTTCTGTTCATCTTCATGACTCAGGTAATTTTTAAATATTTTAAAATAAATTTTAAAAATTTTTAAATGAAATTTCAAATTTTTAATATTGGTTTAATTTCAGGTTTTCATTTTTTGGGCAATCTTGCTGAACGTGCCGTCGCGCCTGCGACGCATTGGAGGTCTGCGTCCGCGTCGTCGTCCGCCGGTATTCGACGATGTAGACATCCGTCCGCTTCGTCCGCTTCATCTTCTGGTTCGTGAGGTGAGTCTCTCACCCCCCCCCCCACCCCCCTCATCCACTCATCCGATTACACAATCTTTTTCCCTTCAGCGTTCGTCGGACCATCGATTGTCCGCCGAGAATGACGGCAACGAGCGCCGCACTGGAGGGGTGAGTGAATGAAGAAAAGAAAAAATGAACAGATTTTTAATTAATTTTTTTGCAGGATTCGACTAGTACCATTCGCCGCAACCGTTTGTCTACGATCCAGGAGGTGAAATGACCTTATTATTTATTTACAAAATTTAATTTTTAATTTTTTTAAAGAAGAACGAGAACACCGTTGCCAGCGGCTGAGATGTCCATGAAAAAGAATGGAAAAAAAACGGAGGGATAACTTTATATAATCCTTTTTGATGGTGATGGTGATTATTTGATCCTATATATTTTTAGTAATTTATCATTTAAAATATTTAAATACATGGGCAAGCTGAATGGAGGATTTTATTTTAGAGTGATGTGCTTAATTAATTTTTACATAGAAGCTGGATTTAAATTATATTTTTGACTGAGCAGCGCAAATGTCCATTTTTGCTTGGCGGCGCAAGTGTCGAGGCGCAAATTTTCGGGGCGTAAAAGTAGCAACACGGTCAAAAGTAACGACCATTAGGATTTGATCAAATTGAGTAATTAGCTAATTAGTGAATTAGCTAAAGTTATCAAATAAAAATTTTAACATTGTGTTGTAAATTTTTTTTAGGCAGCAATGACAAGGCGAGTGGAATTTTATGTGCCCGACTGTGCGCAACAGTGAGAAAACATTTTTAAAAATAATTAAATAATAAAAATTCTTCCCAAAGTTTTCTCGATTCTTTGGACCGTATTTCTGATGCAAATTTTGTGCCCACAACCCAGGTTTAAAAAATTTTTTTGAATTAATTAAAATTAAAATTTTTTCAAAACCATTTAGGATATTCTTTATCTTCGAGTAGCAACATTGGGTAAAATGAAATCAAAAAAAAAAAAATTGTAATATTTTTGAAGTGAAATTAAAGCAAAATTTATTAAATAACAATTTCAACTAGAGTTGAGCGGGACCGGGAATTTTGGGCAAAACCGGGACCGGGACTTGCCGGGACCTGAGAAGCCGGGACCGGGACCTCGATTTTTTTCGGGACCGGGAACCGGGACCAACCGGGAAATTTTAAAAATTCAAAAAAATTAAAAAAAAAATAAAAAAAATTCAAATTTTAATTTATTTCAAGTGAAAATAATATAAAATTAAATTTTTATTTTGTTTTTTATTTAATAAAATCTAAAAATTAAAGCATAATTAAATTAATGAAAATTTCAAAACCAAATTTTCTTCAGTTATTTCAAACAATTAATCATTTTTTGACTCAGATGATCGAATATTATTAGAAATTCAGATTTGCTTTTCATATAACTTTTTTTCGGCACGCTTTTTCCAAAAAACTTTTGGGGAAAAAGGGGTCCGGCAGTGCCGATAGGCGCCGCCGGGGAAAATTTTGAAAATTTGAGTGTGATTTGTTAACAGATTATCAACAAAAAGGCAGGTTTTTTGTATTTATTAGTAGAGACCGGAAATTTCAAATTTGCGGATCCCGCTGCGGGATTGGAATCCAAAATTTTTTGCGGGACGGGATCCCGCGGGATTAATCCCGCAAATCCCGCATTTAAAATTTGCGGGATCCCGCGCGGGATTGCGGTTTTTGAAAATTCGAAAAATTTGAATTAAATTTCAAGAAATTCCAAAAAAAAAACAACAAAAATACCTGTCATTTTGAAAAAAATTTTTTTAGGGCTATAGGATGCATTTAAAAGGGCTGATCGGTCGACTAAGATTTTTCGAATGGATGATCAGACGGTAAAAAGAGATCGGGAATAAAATCTGTTAATGTTCCATAAATTTGACTATTTTGCTTTTGAAAACCGCTTTTTTCCGTCGCAATTTTTTCAAAAAACTAGAAACCAAAGGGTCCGGCGGTGCCGATAGGCGCCGCCGGAAAATTTTTTTGAAAATTTTGTCAAGGTTTTAACTGATTTTGTCCAAAAAATGACAAAAAGGCGTACTTTTTGACTCATTTAAACAGGATTAATAAGTAAACGCCGATCCGGCGGTGGCAGTAAGCGCCGCCGGGAATTTTTTTTTCAAATTCTAGATGAAATTTGATGATGAAAAATGGATTCAATTTGATTGCATTTATTATAAATTTATTCAAAAATTTTGGCACTCTGTTCTTTAAAATTTTCAAAAAATCAATGAAATCCCGCATAATCCCGCACAAAAAGTCAAATTTGCGGATCCCGCTGCGGGATTGGAACTCAAAATTCTTTGCGGGACGGGATCCCGCGGGATTAATCCCGCAAATCCCGCATTTTCCAAAAAATGCGGGATTGCGGACTGGGATCCCGCAAAATCCCGCGCGGGATCCCGTCCCGCGCCGGTCTCTATTTATTAGGCTCAATTTGTATGTATTTTCATTTAAAAAATTAAAATATGTATAAATATAAAAAAGTATGAGGAATCATATTTTGTCGATAGGAAAACCATGAGAATACAAAAAGAAAATTCAAAATATTTTAATTCCTGTAGAGGGATTGAACCAGGGGAAAGAAGAAGACACAAGTCAAGGGGACTTGCCACTAGGCCATTTGCACAATTGGTGAGGACACTTTTAAAGAACATTTTTAATCATTTTTTTTAAATTTTTTCCTTTGACTCCAATTTTCATCACTAATTTTCCACTCAGACCCCCATTCTTACCAGTGCTTGTTTTTCCCGGTTCCCGGTTGCCCTACCGGGACCGGGACCTGAGCTTTTCAAAATCCGGGAACCGGTACCGGGACCTCGGATGCCCGGGAATTCCCGGCCCGGCCCCGGTCCCGCTCTACTCTAATTTAAATATTTTGCATTTCATTTTAATTGTAAAATTTAAAATTTAGGTGTAATTGAAGTGACTTTCAAGATAAAGGTATCTAAAGAGAAAAAACATTTTTGTATATTTTTTGACTTTTTTAGGAGAAAACATGGCGAGTGTTTGACGTAGGCGGACAACGATCACAGGTTAGAAAAAAATTTGTAAAACAATTTTTTTTTTTTTTTTTATAAATTTGGTGGTTAAAAAAGAGGAAAATATTAGAAAAATTAATTTATGTTGTTCGAGAGAATTTGCCTATGGGACTCAATAATGAAAGCTGAAAACAAAACTGAATTAATAGAAATTAATACGGGACGAGTACTCCAAAAAAGGAAGACATTTCTCATGTGTCGAGTGCAAAATTACAAAAATTTGCATATTTTTAAAAATTGAAATTTCCGGCATTGTCTTTAATTTGATTTTTCAAACTGAATAAGAAAATAAAGTTTTTTTAACCTTTGTGAAAAGCTCATGACATAAATTCACAGCCTTACTGATCAGAGGAGTTTAAATCATTAAAGAATTTTTTGAGAAAAATCCTAATTAAAAATATTTAATTTATACAGCGTAAAAAATGGATCCACTGTTTTGACGACGTGCGAGCCCTCATTTTTGTGTTTGATTTATTTATAAAAATTATTGTATTAAAATTGAAATATATAAATAAACTATTTTAATTTAAAAAACAATACAATAAATTCGTGTTTAATAAAAGAACAAAATTTTAGCACTGCAATGAGTGAATTTGACCAAGTGCTTATGGAAGATGGAACAACAGTAAGAAATTAAATTAGATTTTAAAAGAAATGCAATTTTAAAATTTAAAATATAAGAATCGTCTCCAAGAATCGCTGCAACTTTTTCGACAAGTTTGCAACAACAAATATTTTGTTGAAACATCAGTAAGTTGACAAATATGGCCAAAATAGTCAGAGATTTAAATTTAAAAATTTATATTTCGTATAAAAGTTTTAAATTTTATTAATGAAGTCAAAAAATATTTTTAAATTAATTTTAAGAAAATTTAATATTATTATAATTGTTTTTATTTTAAATATTTTTATTAACCAATTTTTTGAATTTTTAAAATTAAAAATTTCTAAAATATTTTCGGAATAAATTTTCCACAACAATTATGAAATATTATTATTTTTTTTGCGGATGTTGAATTTAAAATAAAAAAATGACAAGAAAAAATTTTGGGCATTGCTCATAAAAATAAAACAGCAGAAAGATTTTTAATAACTCACAGAAATATAAATAAATATGTAAAAACATTTTATAAAATTATATGAATAATTCTTAAAAAATTCCACAAAATTTCTACAGATTATACTGTTTCTGAACAAAAAAGACCTTTTCGCTGAAAAAATGAGCCAAGGCCGTTCGCTGCGGATCGCTTTCAAAGAATTCAATGGTAAAATTTCAAATTAAATTTTTAAAAAATCTTATTTTTCAGGTCCTGACACATACGAGGCCAGCTCCAAATACATCGAGAAAAAGTTTTTTGTTGCCAATGAGGTTGGGAGAAGAAAATTTTGAAAATTAGCAATTGTTTATCCTTTTTTGTGTATTACTTTATTTCTTATACCAAATGCCAAAATTTTGGAAATTTAATTCAATTTCATTAGATTTTTTTTAGTAATTCTAAAAAAAGCAAGCTTTAAAAAATATTCAAGCTTGTTTTAAATTTATTATTGTCATTTATTTTAAAATTAAAACAGTCAATGATCTATCGGCAATCATTAAGAATGGCGGGTCCCTAATTTAACTTCTTTTTATTGTGAGCTAAACAGGTTTCTAAGTGTTTTCCGGGATACTGATTATGAATCTGAAGATCGGATTTGTCATGATGCATCTAATCGATGATTTATCAAATAGGTATATGAATTTTTCATCATTGTCAAATATTTCCATCTGGTCATCGATAATTGATCAATGATGATTAATTCAATCTTTGTGTTTTTTGCATTTGATCAAGTCATATATTTGATGAAATCATATGACAAATCCGATGTCAAATCCTGAACAGATCCCCGGATAAAAAATAAAATATCAATTTGATTTTTTAAAATTTTAAGGCAGAGTCGCCCCCTACGCCTCCCTTAATGAATTTTTCATCATTGTCAAATATTTCCATCTGGCAAATTGATGATTTATTCAATTCTTTGTTTTTTTTTTGTATTCATATGACAAAAACCGATGTCAAATCCTTGACAGTCCCCCAGAAAACCATTAGAAACCGGTTTTGAGGCGATAATTCAAAAGTTGAAAAGGATAAAAATAAAAATTTCACCTGATTTTTAAAAATTTATAAGGCAGAGTCGTCCCCCTTAGCCTCCCTCTAAAGTAATTTTGAAATTTTTTTAGGTCCCAAACAAGTCCATCTACTGTCACCACACTTGCGCAACAGACACTAACCAGGCGAATTTTTTTATTATTATTTAAAATTGGATACCGGGCGAATTTTTCAACAATTTTTTAATAGGGTTGAAAATCCATTTGTTTTCATTAGGCTATTGAAAATTGGTTTTTTGAAAATTCTTTATTTGGTCATTTATTTCAGGTACAATTTGTGCTCGACTCAACGCTGGACGTGATACTTTCCACAAAACTGAAGGGTTGTGGGCTTTACTGAACCATTTACTTTACACCCATATGTAATTCCTCACACTATTATAAAACATGCAAAATTTTTACACGATTTTTTTTGAATTGAGATAAAATGTGACGAATTTAAAAAAATAGTCCTAGCGAACCCGTGCCAACTTTAGTGGCTTGGATCAAAATTCAAATTATGCGTTGAAAGTATTAATAATTTCTAAATTACTAGGAATTAAAAAAAAAGTTACTAATAAAATATTATTGATTTCAAAATCATCAAAAATTAATTAAAAATATCAAAAAATTAACATTTAAAAATTTAATATTCATTTATTAGTTTCAAATCAACAGAAATCAAATTTAAAAAAATACCAATAAAATCAAGATTATAGAAGTTAATATTAATAAAATTTCAAATTATCAAAAAAGAAATAAAAATTTACATAAAATCAAAATAATAAAATTTTATATCATCAGAAATTAAATAAAAAATTACCTATAAATCAAACAAAGCTTACTAATTTTTTTTTATTGAATTTAACCAAATGTTACTAGGGAAGTGATGGAAGTGAATTCATTATCAATACAAGAAAAATGTTATTATTAAAAGCAATTTGTATTAATTTATTATCATTTATTTTATAAAATAAACAGCAATTAAAAAAAATGAATAAATTTGCAATTCTTATCAAGAAACTAGCTTAATTTTTCGAAAGCAAATTTTTTGTGTTTTTTTGCTACGATTTTTTATTCTTTGAAAAAACTATTGGATTATTTAAAACTTGCAAGATCTTTAATTATTAATTTAATTTTTTTTTTTTTTTGAAACAACATTCAAAAAACGAAAGGCAAATTTTTACTGATAGACATAAAATTGAAAAATATATATAATCGGAAAGCAAAATAAATGAGACAATTTATGGAACAATAAATAGGTTCCGTTATGCCAATGATAGTACCACCCAATTCTTAAATGAAAATAAAAAGAAGTTTAGAGATTTTTAGACAATCAAAGATACATAAAAGAAAAGCATAAATTGAAAATTGAGAAGCACAGAACAGAGAAGAGGCTTTACACAAATGTTTCAATTCGAAAATGATAAATTTTGTAAATTATAAGCTTTTGTTTTTCGTTATGAAAAATTTTTTTAAAAATTTATGTCAAAACATAGCCATAAAAAATTTACTAATAATTTGCCAATGAAAAAAGGTCTTTGTTTGTCTAAAATCCAAGGTCTTAAAGAAACAATAACCGCTATTGATTAAAAAAATCTTGACCGAAATTAAGCCGAACTAAAAATAAATAAATAAATAAAAAAAATTCCGTTTCGAAAAGCCAAGACTCTGATCTTAGAACTTCCCTATTGTACCACACTAAATCACAACTAATAAAGATAACTTGGCATCAGGTAAAAGATGCCAAATTTATCTTTGGTTTCAAAATATTCTTTTTCCAATCTCTGACGCTCGAAAAAATCCGTCAATTTTTTTGATGAAGCAGTTCGTATATTAAAAAATTTCTGTTGCTCCATGGCTTCTTCTTTTGCACTTTTCAGCATTTTTTCTAATATTTTTTTAAAGTTTTTTTCTTTGTTCCCTCCTTTTGCTTGTGACTTTGACTTCTGCTGATAAAAAAAAAAACAAAACAAATTTGTGAATGAAAATCAACCGATGGGCATTATGTTCTTTTGTTTTTGAGCCCAAAAAAACTCATTTTGACCATAATTTTTTGCAATTTTTGGGTAAATTTAAAAAAATATTTGGGCCCGGCACTGCCGATAGGTGTCGCCGGGAAAAACTTTAGAAATTTAATTTTGGGTCAACTTTAAAAATTTTTAGTTCCGATACCGCCGGTACTACATAAAGCGGTACCGGTAATTCTCGCTCTGAAAAAAAACCGGTAATTAATGGCCCGTACTGGTATTTGGTACCGCCCCACTCTATTATTGATAAATGCATTAAGATTTTTGTGGTCTTCAGTCCCTTTTTGTCTGAATGTGTTGTTGATTTTGAACAGTTACACTTGGTTTTTCTGCCCGGTACTGTTTTGTCCTAGACTGACCCGTCCGGCCTTGTTCAACCATTTTTCCTCGTCTAATACATAGTGCGGTCGGGGTCGTTTTCGCGTGGCCGTTTTCGCGTGGCCGTTTTCGCGTGGCCGTTTTCGCGTGGCTGTTTTCGCGTGAGGACCATTTTCGCGTGGCCGTTTTCGCGTGGTTGCATATTAGAGAATTCATTACCAGGGATGCGATTTTTAGACACAAAAATCGCGAATTCGACCAATTCCGAACCCCTAACCCGAACATTTTTCGAGAATTAAATTTAAAATTTTTTTTATTTCTCTTAAAACATTGTTTATAGTGACTCACCATCCCAAATGCAATTTGGTATAAAATTGTTTTTTCTCTTTCTGGCAGGCTTATTTATCATAATTTGAAAAAATTTTCAACCCCTATTACAGAATTTTTTCTATCCCCGCCCCCGAAAAAGAAAAAAAGAAAAGAAATGTCGTGATGCCGATGGTCGGATTCTGTGTCTCATTCACGTTGTCAATACTAGAGTTGTTAATCTTTACAAGCATAAAAATGAGGACGCTTTTGAGTAAATAAAAGCAAAAAATTGTTTGAAATCGGGTTTGGGATTCGAAATAGGTCGAAATGTATGTTCGGCACCCATCCGACCAATTTCAATCCTAATAGGCACTCACGCGAAAACGTACCCCACGCGAAAACGGCCACGCGAAAACGGCCACGCGAAAACGTCCTGGCCCCTACATAGTGTTGGGGAGCCAAGATCCGTAAAAAGTTTGTGCAGTGGGTAGTAATTGTCTTGTTTCGTTTTTGCAGCAAAATAGGACGCTGCAATTTTGTTTAGATTGTTCACAGCGTCAAAAATTGTCGCCGTTTCGTTTTTAATTTTGAATTGTGGCACTTTCGCGGGTATTTCATCTTTGAATTGAAAATATTTTAATATTTTTCTTTTCCAAAGGCCCGAATTGGTCCCAGGGCCAGCAAGAGTCGTATTAAGCAAGAACTTTCGTCCTTTTTGTCTTTTCCTACTCCATCTTGGATACCCTGCCCCTAGTCCGGTTATTATATTTAGGGTCGCAATTTTTAGTGAAAAATCTTTTCTTTTTCTTTTTTTTGCTCAATTGTTTTGAAGAAAGGAGCTCAAAAAACTCATTTCTGCGTTAAACTTTTTTCATTTGAACGTCATTTTTCGTCACTAGAAATCACTTTTTTAGCGTTTCGTCACTTAAAATGTGAAAATTCACTTTTTTGGCGTTTTGTCACTATTTTTTCACTATTTCGACATTTTTTGGAAAATTGCGTAACAAAAATGCAATAGAACCACAAAATACACACCTAAAAATCGACCTAAAATTTTTCAAAATACATCCCTAACAATTGGAAAATTTTCTCAAAAATTCATCCGCTAAATTTTTTTTTTTGGCAAAATTTTTGATTTAAAAAAGGTCAATATTTGATTAAAAATATTAGAAAGGAAATGTACCTCATTTGCAACAGCAATCTTGTGGATAAAAATTATTTTTTGCTCAATTTTTGATAAAAATTATGTCACTATTCGTCACTATTTCACACTATTTTGGCTTTTTTACTTACTATTTTAGTTATCCATTTTGGGGTTTTTCGTCACTAAAAGTTGCGACCCTAATTATATTAAATTTTATAAAAAAATTTTGTGTAAATCCGGTTCCCTGTTATAATAATAGTTAGCTTAAATCAAATTTCGAAATGAGGCAATACAATTTTTTATATTAATTGTAAATTTTATTACTTCTACGAAAAATCTATTTTATAACGGTCGCTGGGCGAGTGCGCTGAAACCCTCACGCCGGAAAAAAACCGTGTTTAACTAGGTGGTTCCCAGGGATGGCCTTCGCTTTCACAAAAATCCCTGTCCTAGTCCGGGATTTTAGCACAAAATTTTTGGGCACCTATTTTTTCAAAGACAATTCAAAATTTGAAAAAAAAAATTAGGTAAAAAATCTGTTTCTGATCAAAAAAGGCAATTACACCAAGCTGTTTAGAGAACGCTTCTCTATGAGTTCTTCATGGTTATGACTTTTTTGGAAATTTCAGAAAATTACTAATAAAAATGCAATAAAACTAAGAATCAACTTAAAACCTTTAGAAAACTACTCCCCTAATAATGATTTTTTTAAAACTTCATTTCATAAAATATTTATTATTTTTTTTTGACAAATTTAAAACAAAAAAAGATTTTTTCTTTTGATTTTTCACAACTTCCTTAAATTTTCGTCAATTTTGGACCATTTTTTAATTTTTTTTTCCTTAAATTTTGTGATTTTTTATTAAAAATTCCGAGCCTATTCATAAACTTAATAAACCCACCACTGCTAAGGCTTCTTTTGAAATTGTAAAAATAAAATAATAAAAAATTAAAGCAAAGATTGGATGAGTAAAAAGGAAATGCATTATCATTTTTAATGAAAAGAAAAATGATGAAAGAATTAAGCGGATGGATGGATTTAGACTGAAATTTTTTTTTTGTTTTCCAATATTTTACACAGAATACAAAATATTAAAACCACATAATAATTTAAAATTTATTCACAAAATTGATTGAATATGCACAGAATACAAAATACAATAACGATATAAGTATTAAAATATTTATTCATAAAATTGATTGAATATGCACAGATTACAAAATACTAAAATCATATAAGAATTAAAAAACTTATTCAAAAATCTGATTTTTTAGCCAGAACTCCTGACGAAGATTTTTCAATGACACTCCCCTAATTATACCATATTTTTTTTACTCAGTTTAACATTGTCCAAATGTCCTGTCACGCATTAAAATGTGCCAAATATTTATCAAAAAAGTACGGAATTTGTAGTTAAATCTAAGAAATGGAAAATATGTTTTTCTTACTATTAAGCCATGGAAAAATCAGTAACAATTCATTTACATGAAATTTCAAGCCTTCTTAATGACCTATTGAATGTTTAAAAATGGTGATCTTAAAAATTTAAAAAATTTCAGTCGATGAATGGCCTTTTTCAAATTATTTTCTTCTTTTTTCGCATTTTTCACATCATTTTCTTCAATTTGTTTAATTTGTTCATTCATTGCGTCCAATTCGGCCTTTTCCTCAGATACCATTTTTGTCCATTTTTCGAGCATTTCTTCCAATTCCTCGTCAAATATTTTGTAAAGCATTAAATCTTAAAAAAATTAAAAATTGGATTTAAACGACTAAAATATGGGCAATTAAAAGATTTTGCTTAAAACGAAAAATTAGCAATTTATATATATATATATATTTATTATTTTGAGTTTTTAACAATATTAAACATATCTTAATGAATTTATTTCATAAAATTTTACATTTTTTGGACATTTCAACGGTTGAATCATTAGGGACACATTTATGTTTATTTTTTTGAATGTAAGAATTTTTTTCATCAACATATTTTTACAGAATACCTTCTAAAGGTCCGGGATTTATTTGCTTCTCTGTTGCTGTTGCTTTTGACTCTTTCGCAATTTGAACTATGTTATATTTAAATGCCAATGCCAATTTTGGATTTCCTTAAAAAATGTAATTATAATTCTTATATTTATTTTATTTTTGTAAATGTTTAATTTTTTGGCCTTTCCTTTCCATTCCCCATGGTCAACAACTGCGTTTGTTACATAATTCAACTCATTTTCATTTGATAATTTTATGGTCGGTAATCTTTGGTTCAAATAATCCTTGCCGAAAAATAAAGCCGATGCCCCATTCAGCGATTCCAAAATTTCTACCAATTTTTTGCCAACTTTCCTAAATTAAAAAAATAATATAATATGTAGGAATTTGGTGGATGGCGGAGGTGTAAAAGGTCAGCCTGTGGTGTGAATTGAACCCACAACCACAGCTTTCCGTACTGTGCTCTAACTACAATAAGAGCAAAAATTTGTATCGCTTGTGAGTTTTGGGCCCAACCAACATCGCATTAAGGCGGATGTTCAAATGGTTCTATTTATTGTGTGACGTCACTCAAAAACCCGGTCTACCTCAGTTGGGCGCGCACGGTTGGGCGCGAACATGTTTTTCCAGTTTAACTTTCTATAACTTGTTTCTTGGTCATCCATACGCAACTTTTTGGTATCATTTGAAAGCTTAACATGTTTAGAAGCTTTTACTAAGCTATTGTTTCACGATCAGACAATTACCAAAAAAGTTTTACATGAAAATTGCAAAAAAAGTCGAAATTTGGAGTTTTTCTTAATAAAATATTTTCCAGGCTTGAAAATCTTTTCGCTTTTTGTAATGCTAATAGAGCATCTTAAGAGCTTTCGAATGATACCAAGATTATTGGATTTGGATAACAAATAAAAAAGCTATAGTGGAAAAACATGCTGGCGCCCAACCGTGCGCGCCCAACTGAGCGGTTCCGCAAAAACCACCAAAATTCGCGTTAATAAAAAATCTATCAATGAAAAATTTTTGACAGAAAATTATTCATAACATCGTCCAAAAAATGAATTAAATTTTAAATCGATAGCCCTAAGTTTTTTCTATTATCCTGCGAATTCCAAAAAAAAAAAAACGCTAAGTTTAAAGTTGTGACCTGAGAAATTCAAAAAACCAACTTTTTTGAACCTTTTGGTCATAAGTAATAACATTCTTGAGACTAAATGAAATTTTCTTAAATTTTGCAAGGCTATCGAATATTATCAAGATTTAAAAATTTGGTTGCTTATGACCAAAATTATATCAAAAAAATTTTTTTTTTTTGATAGTTTTTTGAGTGACGCCCATTTTCATAGTTATTTTTTAAAAATTATGTGTTTATGCTATTTATTGGTCCTAGCATTGTATGATATGCTTTACTTTGAATCACGTTGACTTAATTGAAATGCCGGCTTCACAGCCCCAATGCCGAACCGCACTCTGAACAGGAATTCATACACAATGTCCAAATAATGCCGAAAATTTTCGCATTCATTTCCAATTTTAATTTTTGCATTGGCACAATGCCATTTTTTTCTCATCAAATACAGAAGGCCACTGTTCATTTCGAATTTTCTGATATAATCTTCAATTTCACATTCTTTATAATAATCGTGAATTGTTTTTCGTTTGTCAGCAATATGGTTTAAAATTTTCACAAAATTTTTGTTCCTCTTCACAAAAACAAGGAAAGCTTTGTCTTCAATCTGAAGCTTTTGACTATTAAAAATTTTCCACCAAAAGATTTAGAAAAAGAAAAACAAAATCATAAACATTAATTACTAGGGCTGGGAATTTTTTTTGGGATGTTGTTAAGCTACTTTTCGAGTTATTATCACTTATTTTCTAGGGTTATATTTTTAGCAGCTAAAAAAAAATTTAAAAAACTTATTTTCACCTTTTTGGCGTTTTGCCAAAATTTGTTAACAAAAATGCAATAAAAAGGAAAAATACACCCCTAAGAATCGACTCGAAAATTTTCAAAACACCCCTGAAAATGAAAAATCTCTCAAAAATTCATCTCCAAAATTTATTTGTTTATTTTCAGAGCATGGAGAAGCCAGGAAAAAATGTTTTTACATAACCCAGCCCATTAATTACTAGTGCTTAACAAATTTATGAATTTTTTTTCGCTAATAGAGAACTTTTAAGCTATCAAATGGCAATGCCAAAAAATCTATATCGATTTGGCAAAGTTATGACAAAAATTTTGTTAAAAAAGCGCCAACAATAGCGAATTTTAAGTAATTTCACACACCCGATAAAAATTTTGTGGGAATGTGAAACGAAAAAAGCGGCCATTTTCTGTTCCGTAATTATCCCATCCAGAAAAAATGATAGAAAACGGGAAAGAGGAGATATTGCATGTAATTGGAATTCTGTTCCCGCCGGGCTCAACTCACAACTCACCGCATTAGCCATGGTGTACTTTGGCAAGCCCATAATGATGTCATAAAAACAATTATTATTTTTCAAATTACATTGTTCTTTGTTGACAGGAAATGCCTTAAAATGTCGGTGTTTATCCGATTTTTTTGTGCTTTTTTTATAGGTTTTTGTCTTTATTTATTTTTTTTGCGTTTCTTTGTAAACTTTGAAAAAACATTCAATTTTTTGCAGGAAGGAATTCCGCAAAGCAAAAAAATTTAAGTTTAGATTTTATATGGATGCCGTGCGTGCCAAACCTGCCCATTTGGTCCAGATGGATTTCCAGGTGCCAATTTTCCTTCCTTTTCAAACCCATGTTCCACCGTTTTCTCGCCCAGCTTTTTAAACAGTTTTTTCATTATTTCATCAAATTTTGCTCGAAATTGTTCATCATCCCTTCGCTGCTTTTGTGAGTTTTGTGCCAAATTTGCCTTCCAATGAGCCCATTCTTCCTCATTTTGAAGGTGAAATAGAAGATGAGGAACTTTTACATTGACCACATTATCATTAAAAATGTAAGTCGGATGACAAAAAGTGTTTCTCGATGTTTCGGCCAATTCGGCCACGACTTTGACAAATGAGTAACGATTTTGTTGATTTATAACGAAAATCGGTTTCACCGCTGAGTCACGGCCGGCGTAAACATTGGCCAAATACTCGTACAGAATGTCCAAATAATTTTGACCACGATCGCATTCCTCCTGGTCAAAGAATTTCTGCAATTCTTCCCTAACATTGGCACAGTGCCAATTCTTTCGCATGTAATACAATGTGCCAAGATGAGTGCCATAAATCCGTGCCAACAATTCCTTGCTTTGGCTGTCGGTCACTTGCTTGTGCTCAAAAAATTGCTTAAAATTGTCAGGCCCTTTCACAAATGCAACAAATGCGTCGTCTTCAATCTATTGAAAATTTTATACAAATTTTTTTTCAATTTCTTTTAATTAAAAATATTTTTGCTATTACCGTTAATGAATCCGCAATTAATTGGACAAATAAAGAATTAAAAACGAATATGGAAATTAATATTATAAGGAAATAATTCTTTCTCATTTCTTAATAAATAACTAGAAATCAATATATATTATATATATAATATTATATATTAAAACTATGTTTAACTTAAAATGATTATATGCCTTTTTATACCCTCACCTAATCATAAATTATTCCCGAGGTGTGGAGAAATCAAAAAATCTGTTTTTGAATCGATTAAATTTGCCGAAATTTGAGTGAAATTGTACAAAAACATTAAAAAATTAAACAATTAAACAATCATTTCTTCTCAATCTAGCATTGTGAATTCTTTAATACTAGGTGTTTTAAGACATTTAAATTTGGATATTTATATTTTCATTTTAAATCGTTTATGTTGTGAAATAATAAATTTTGTTAATAAATTTTCTTAACATAAAATTATATGAAAATATTATAATACAAATAAATGACACGTCACTAACCATTAGGGTCGCTCTACTTTTAGTGATTTAACTATTTTTTCTGCTCAATTGTTTTGAAGAAAGGAGCTCAAAAAACGCATTTCTGCGTTAAAATTTTTCGATTCTGATGTCACTATCGATCACTAGAAATCACTATTTTGGAGTTTCGTCACTAAAATAGTGAATATTCACTATTTTGGCATTTTGTCACTATAATTTGTTAACAAAAATGCAATAAAAACGGAAAATACACCCCTAAGAATCGACCACAAAAATTTCAGAAAAATACACCCCTAAGAATCGACCGAAAATTTTTGAAAATTCACCCCTAATAAATGAAAAATTTTCTCAAAAATTCTTCACGTAAATTTTTTTTCATGACAAAATTTTTATTTAAAAAATGTCAATATTTGCTAAGAGAATTTTATAAAGGAAATGTACCTCATTGGCGACTGCACTAGAAAAAAAAAAAAAAAAAAAATTAATTTTTGAAAATATGTCACTATTCGTCACTATTTCGGACTTTTTGTGACTATTTTGTCACTATTTTGGGATTTTTACTCACTATTTTAGTTAACTATTTCGGGATTTTTCGTCACTAAAAGTAGCGACCCTACTAATCATTAATGGGAAAATGTTTGCAAAATATATTTACATGACGAAGCGAAAAAAGTATGAGTGAGGGGTGATCGGACGGGGCGGGTCATTTCAGTAAGGAAGTGTTATTCTAATGATTAATTAATTATTTAAATTTATAATTGAATATCAATCTAATAATAACAAAATATATTTGGCTCTATTTCAGTTTACACACCACAAAAAAAGACACGACAATAGAATAATTTTACAAATTTAAGGCACCGTAACTTTTTCAGAAGCATCCTAATTAAACATTCTTGATATCATTCGGTAGCCTAAAGTGTCCTCTATTTTTCTGTAAAATTTCAAAAAATTTCGTTGAGATTCAAAGAAGTTGTGGCTTGTAAATTTAAAAAATTGTTCCATAAACATTTTTTGGCCACAACTTCTTTGAAACTCAACGAAATTTTTTGAAAATTTACAGAAAAATAGAGGACACTTTAGTCTACCGTATGATACCAAGAATGTTTAATTAGGATGCTTCTGAAAAAGTTATGATTCACTAAACTTGCAAAAAAAAAAAAATTTTTGTGGTCGTGTCTTTTTTTTTATAGTCGTGTGAACTGCAACAGAGCCTAAAATATTTATTTTATAGAACTTAAGTATATAACTTTTATTACATATCTTTTAAATATTCACTAAGTCAAACAATCAAAAATTATTTTGAATTTAAAGTTGGTGTAGTGTCGGTTTTTACAGTGTCGGATTTTCCACCGGTGTCGGATTTTCTGCTTGTGCCCGATTTTCCAGTGTCGGATTTTCCGGCTTCCCATGGGGCTTAGGCCTGGCGGCTTGGATTCTATTAGGACATTGAACTATATTTTTTGGCAATTATCCAGGAAAAATCCAGGCATAATTGGAATTTTTGAGAATCTTCATATTTGCTTTAAAAAGAATCAAAAATTCTTAAATAAAATAAAAATTAGTTGTTATTTCAGAACAAATAATTTGCCTTTTATATTGATATTTTCCTACTTTTATAATTATAATTTCTTATATTTTCCTACTTTTATAATTATAATTTCTTTTATATTGATATTTTCCTACTTTTATAATTATAATTTCTTATATTTTCCTACTTTTATAATTATAATTTCTTATATTTTCCTACTTTTATAATTATAATTTCTTTTATATTGATATTTTCCTACTTTTATAATTATAATTTCTTATATTTTCCTACTTTTATAATTTTAATTTCTTTTATATTGATATTTTCCTACTTTTATAATTATAATTTATGGGAGGTGAAAAATACGAAATTTGATACTATATTCATTGATTAAATCGGACCAGGCCGTTTTCGTACGGGCCGTTTTCGTACGAGCACATGTTTTTTGACTATAACTTTTTTCTTTGCCAACCAAATCTAACAATGTTGGTATCATTCGAGAGCCCTTAAGATGCTCTATTAGCCTGCAAAATCCCAAAAAATTTTGTTTAGTTTAAAAAAAAGTTCGAGCCAAAAAAGTTGGAAAATCTGGTTTTTTGAATTCTTCTGGCCATAACTTTTTTGAATCTTAACGAGATTTTTCGAAATTTTGCAGGCTAATAGAGGATACATAGGGCTATCGAATGACACCAAAAATGTTGGATTTGGTTGACAAATAAAAAAGTTATAGCCAAAAACTTGTGCTCGTACGAAAACGGCCCGTACGAAAACGACCCTGCCCCTGATTAAATTGTTACCCAAGCAATTTTAAGCTATTTGGCAAAATGTTCTGGTTTGACACCCCAAACCTGATTTTTTGGGCTCGATGTTCTGATTTTGAAAAATTTTCGTTCCGCATCTTGGGTATATTATTTTTTTCATTTTAAGTCATTTTGTAAATGAAGTTAATAATTTTTTTTCTTAAAGTAAAATGAAATAAATATTATAATAAGATACACAATTGACACGTCATCGAATCTTATAAAAAAAATATTCATTAATGGAAAAAATTTTTGTAAAATATATTTACATGTTTAAAGCGATAAATCCATCATTCATTTTTATAAAAAAAAATTCAATGCATTTCTATTTTATTAATGCGATTTTTATATTAATTTTTTACTTTACTGTTTTTTCAATTTCAATAGAAGCCTTAGAAACGGTGGGTTTTATAATTAAATCAAATTGCCATTAAATAATAATTAAATATTAATTAGGATGATTTTGTTGCTAAAAAAATCCAAAACCAATTAAGGAAATTTATTAGCATTTTTACACATTTATTTGTAGCTTTGCAAAAAAAAATTAGCAAATTGAGGTTGTTGGACTAATTGTAAAAATAATTAATTATGAGATTTGCGCTAATGGATGATGTCGTCGGGGAAAATTTTGAAACTTTGATGTAATATGGTTTTAATTATTTATCTTTAATCACCCCCCTAATTAGACTGATCATGAATCGGAAGCCTTTCTTGCTTTTGTAAAAGGAAAAGTCCATTTTGACAAATTTTGCCAAGAAAAAGAAAAACTGGATGAAGTGAAATCCGCTTTTTTGTCGGCCCACACATTGACTTTCGAAGAACAGAAAGAGCATTTGGCACAAAAATTTGGGGCCCAACTTGGCACAATGTATCAAATGAGAAGCAAATGGCAAAGCAAATGGCGATGTGCCAAAGTGAAGCAAATATTACCCATAAAGAGCGGGCAGAAGCCAGATTATCCAGAATGTCAAAAAGTCAGTAAATATTTGAATGTTTTGCATCAACATTTTGTCAGAATATACACCGAAGGTTCGTTCGGGGTTTTGAGTGACGCCCGAAGGTTTGAGTCTCACATTCTTTCTGAGCCAATAAAATGGCCAGATGAATCCAAACTAAACATGGGTTAGGACAAATTTCGGCATTTAAGTGCCAGATTAATCAAAAATAAATCTTACTTAACCTCGAAATTTTCATTCTTTTTTTCTCTGGTTAGAATTGGCATAATGTTTTTGTTAAATTTCAATAATGAACATCTTACCTAGCTATGTTAACTCCTTTAATTGCTACTGAACAATTGCCTGCCAAGATGGCGGTGCCACAATTTGAAATTAATGGCAAACCGTCGACAATTTTTGGCATATTGAAAAATCTAAACCTCCTTTCGAAATTTTATTTTGATAGGGAGTTCCAAAATGGAGATGATGCGTACAAAATGGAGGAACTCTACTCACGATTTGGCAAACCGAACTTATTAAATGAGACGGAAATGGACCGGGTAAATAAAACTAATGATGACCGTTTTAAGTAATTAGTAAGAGTAATTCCATTTTGAGTAATTAGTAGGAGTAATTGGCCAGACCATTTTTTGTAAATGGCGCTAGAACTTTTTTCAACATAGAAAATTTATAGGTAAGAAATAGATAAATTTTTAAATTCTATTATATTTAAAATTGCAATTAATTGAATCTGAAAATAATATTTTATTATTAAACCGGTTTGCATCGTTTCATAAAAACCGCCAAGGGGTAGGAAAATAAAAAATGTAAAACCCAAATTCATAATTTGGTTAATTTCAACCAAATTAATAGTTCATTATGTCACTCAAAAGCTCTAGTTGTTGTCTACCAAAATATTAAAATTTAGAAATTTTTTTTCTAAATTATAAAAAGGTTATGGTCATAAAATTACAGTAAGTCTTGAATTAAATCATAACTTTTTTATTTTGTAAAAAAAAATTTCAAAAAATATTCTGACAGAGAACACCGATAGCTTTTGAATGATATCATGAAATTTATTAATTTGGTTGAAATTATTATGAATTTATATGTTTATACTTTTTGTTTTCATACCCCTGGGCGGATTAAGGAAATGCCCAATGTGGTGGTTTTTAGGAAACGACCTAGCACCCTTATTACCGTATGATAAAATTACTGTAGAAAAGTCTCTCCCTAAATTTTTTTTGTTAAAATGTCCTTCACTGCTGAAAAATTTAATTTCTCAGGCGATAACATCGCCCAAAAAATCACCAGCAGAAGCAGAAGAAAAAAATGACCGCAATCCGGCTTATTGGAAAGGATACCGTAAGCATTTTGACAAAATGTTGAAACAGATGTTGAAAAGCGCAAAAGCCAAAGCAATGAGCGAACGCAAACAGTTTTTTAAAAATCAACAAAGAAGAAGCATTGAGCAAAAGGACCGTAATCAGACAGAGCAAAGTGAAATGGCCAAAAAATGTGCCGAACTCAACGACAAATTTGGCATTATTTATAAAACGCCAATTATTTGCTTTTGATGGGAGTGAGTGATAAATTTGCGAACCGACCAAAAAAATTTTTCTTGTTCAATCAAACCGTTTTGTGGTAATACTGCCGATGGTTGCCCCCCCCCCCTTTAGGAAATTTTTTTTTCCTTTCAAAGAACATGAAAACATGTTTCAAAAGGCTTTCTGGTTCGTTGATCACGAATCTGGCGCCCATTTCGACCAATTCCGATTCCGAACCCCTGACCCGATTTTGGACAAAAAGACGAAATTTTTCGAGTTTCGATTTTTTGGTAGAAAAAATTGTTTAAATTTTTTTCTTAAGCATTGGTGACTTTTAATTTATTTCCTTATTTTTAAGTTATTGAACCAAATACGAAATTAAATATTTTTATTTTCGAGTTTCGGGTCCGGGGTTCGGAATTGGTCGAAATGGATGCCGGATTCGTGATCAACGACCCAGAAAGTCCTTTGAAACACGTTTTCATGATCTTTGAAAGAAAAATATTTTTTTCCAAAAAGGGGGGGGAACCATCGGCAGTATTACCCGGTTTATTTTTTACAAGAATTAGAAAACTAACTAACTGTATGAAAACTTTGGGTCTATTTTTTTTATATAAATGAGTATTTTCAAAATAAAATTGTCATAAATAGTCAGAAGCAACAAATTTTATTTAAAAAAATAATTTTTGTATTTTTGTAGATCTATAGAAAACCCCCACTGATTGATTGGAAAAAAATTATGACAATTTTTGATGATTAATGCCTATTTTGGCGACTATACCATTTGGCATAGTATTTCAAAAATCCAAAACCGGAAAGGGACAATTGGGCGACAGCCTTTGCTTTTTATCTTTCATAATATTTCGGAGAATGAATTGATACCCCATTTGTCGTTCTCTAACCTCAAAAATTGCACCAAAAAACCAAAATATTATATTTAAAATTATTTGGAAGAAACGAGCTTTTAAAGTTTTTTGGACATAACTTTTTTGGAAATGAATTAAATTTTTTGGAATATTGTAAATTAATGAGGACAATTAGGGCCACCTAATGCTATCAAATTCATATTATTCGAACAACAATAAAAAGATTTATACTCAAAAAGCTAGGCTGTCGCCCAATTGTTGTCGCCACGCTCATAGAATGCTGATTGATTTGCATTGTCACACATATATAACAATGCTTACTGTTATTAAATTGTTGTTTTTTATTTATAAAAAAACATATTTTGTGAGTGATTTCGCTGTTTTTTTTTTCTTGGACGTAAAAACTTTTAAATTTTTGAATTGTCTGCTGGAGACGCTGAAAAGTAGCGTATGAAGAATATTGATGGGTGGGATTAAACATTGTGGATTTTAGAGCCAGGAGTTTTGGAAAAACTCGTACCCTGATCTCAGGATTTCCGAGATCGACCCGGAAAGATTGTGCACATAAATCCCTGTTTTACAGTATCATTCCTGTTTTACAGTATCCGGTTCTTGTTCAACTGTATATTGACCCGGGTCCTGTACAGGATTAGGATTTTCCTAAATTGTTTAAAGTGTATTTAAAAAAAGTTCTTTTTTTTCCATTCAATTCTCTAACAGTTATATAAATTAACATTTATATAAATCTTTATGCATAATCCATGAATATAGAGGAATCTGGATGAGATTTGTTGAAAATTATGATTAAAAAAATTTACTTAAAGCGCATCGCAAAAACATTTTTAAATTTTCAAAAGGCTGACTTTTATCAAGAATTTTTGGTACTTTTCCGTTTTGGGTTCAAGGTTTGACTTTTTTTTAAAATCAACAGCGGGCGAGTAGAATTGTAATAATCTTCGTGGCAGACCTATACGAAGAGACCTTAGCTCAAATTGTGGCATATGCCGCCGAAATAATTTTGGCGCGTAGCTTTAGCAATTCTACGCGCACGCTGTTGATTTTTAAAAAATTCAAACTTTGGTCCCAAAACGGTTTCTCTCCTTAAAAATTGGTTTTGGTCGATTAAGATTTTTTGTTCATGTATTTTGTCTCAACAAAAATTGGGTCACTTTGGGTTGACCCATTACACAGATATAACTTTTTAAGTGTTCACGAAACAAGGCAATTTTGCCATTTTACTATAGGAAAATATGTACTTACCGAATTCCGGGATTTTAAGCACATATAAACCCAATCCCTCTCTTGGACGTAAAAATCATTTATTTGAATGAATCGTATGGAAAAAATATTGGATGGAATTAATTAACATTGTTTATTTTTGTGGACCCGGATCTCAGGGTTCCGAGATGGACCCAGAACTCTCAAAATTAATTTCAAGTGTATTTAAAAAATTCTTTTTTCCCATCCAATTCTTTAAAAATTAAATATCATGTCCATTAATATACCTAATGAGGTTATGTTAAAAAAGTGGTTAATTTTCAGCTTTTAGGCGTAATTTTTAAGAATTTTCTCACGCATAATATTATTTTAAATTTTAGAGAAAATTAACATATAATTTACTTTTTGAGCCAATTTTATGAAATTATGGATTTAAAATGTTATCATTACTCCATTTAGTGCTAATAAATTATTTTTTCCGCCGGGAAATTAGCATCTGCGAGTTCCGAGGATGGCAAATGTAGGAGGTAGGGAATGAGCCCAAAAAATGTTTGAGACTTCAGAAGTATCCCTTAGGCATTACGCTTTTTTGGAAATTTGGATTATTTTTGAATTTCAAAAGATTTTATTAAAAATAATATATCAGTAATATAAATAAATCCTATTGCTTGCCATAATAAAACCATGGAAAATTGGATGATAAAAAAAAATCGACAAAATTATTTTGTTTCATTGTAATAACTGTAAAAAATTGACAAAAATAAATTTAAAAAAACATTAATCTATGTCTTCGCGATTAATGCAACTAAATCCTACTGCTTGTCATCATAATAAAACATTGGAAATGGGCTGGCAAAAAAATTGACAAAAATAATTTTATGTCAGTGTAATAATGATAGTGTGTATATTAAATATTAAATAGATTTTTACAGCCGAAATCCTCCATCCACATAATTCTTTCTTTAATTCATTTATTTTCATTAAAAATGAAAATGAATTTCTTTTTTACACATCCAATTTTTGCTTTAATTTTTTATTATTTTATTTTTTCAATTACGAAAGAAGCCTTGACGGCAACGGTGGGTTTTCCTTAATGAATAGAGCCGGCAATTATAGTCACAATAATCAAAAAAAAATCTGACAAAAACTTATAAAAATGGTTGAAAATTGACGAAAAATTTAAGGACTGCAAAAAAAAATATTCCCAAAATTCAAGAAAATGAACTATGAAGGAGATCTCTGATCAGCTTGGTGTAATAACCTTTTTTGATCAGAAACAGAAATTTATTACCTAGTTTTTTTTAATTTTAGATTGTCTTTGAAAAAAATTAGGGGGCCAAAAATTTGTGCTAACATTTTGAAAAACGGTAAATTTAGGATAATTTTCACAATGCATTTTCTTCAATTTCTCCTAGTTTTTTGTGCATTTTTATGGGATGGGGGAGGGAGGGATGAAATTTCAATATTTGTTATATTTTATTCTTTAATTACCCCTATAGACTGATGATGAATCGGATGCATTTCTTACATTTGTGAACGGAAAGAATGGGACGAATCGTTTATATAAATTCCAACTATTTTGTCAGGATCTTGAAAAAAACAATAAAATGAAGAGCATCAAATCCCTGTCAGAGTTCGGCAATGAAATGGATTTTGATAAAAAGGAAAGAGCATTTGGCACAGAAATATCAGGCCCATCTTGGCATAATGTATCAAATGAGAAGCAAATGGGAAAGCAAAATTGCCAAATGTAAAAAAGAAATAGAATGGGAAGAATGTGAAAAAATGTTCAAATATTTGGATGTTCTGTACGAATTTTTGTTCAGGGTGTTCGACGAAGGTTCGTTCGATTTTGGGTCTGAGACCCAAAAAATTTGAAAAAAAACCCGGACTAGGAATAGGATTTAGTGGTATAGGAAATTTCGATACATTCGGAATTTTTCTTCGGTAGAAGTCAAATTTTGCGTTAAAAAGTGAAAAAAAGTCACGGAAAAAGTCATAAAAATCCCAAAAAGTATAAAGTAAAAAAAAAAAAAGTCACAAAAATGCAAGTTAGAAGCTTCAAACAAAGTGTAGAACACTTTTTAAATAATTTTAAGGTCATTTAAAGTCAGCAACATAAAAGTCATATGGCCTCATTGTCAGTAGCTTAATGGTAGAGCTGCCCACGGAAAGGGTGCATGAGTGGGTTCGATTCCCACCCGCCGCCGAGGTTTAACTATTTGCCCATTTCTTATTTTATATAAAACCCTTAATTTATTCATTTGGAAATTTCATTTAAGCTAACTATAATGTAACACAAAAATATAAAGGCACATTGAATTTTTGAATTTCTTTGTGCTACTGGTCGGTCTCTTTCGAAAATTGCTAAACTGATACATTACGCCAAAATATTACAATGCACGGAGTTCTTCCATTTTTTAATTTGTTAAATTTTAACGTAATAAAAGATCGACATTTTTGTTCATAATTTCAATGACGCGCCAAAACATTTCTAACAAATAAGGGGCGCCGAACCGCCCGATTCGAACTGGCCTCACCTGTTTTAATGAACTTATTTTTAAATATTATATTAACAAAGTGCCAAAATAAAATTTTAAGAATTTTTGAGAAAAAAACCGGGGTAGGTACACTATGCCAGTTTATCCGGACAAGGGACAGGGTCTCCAAGATGGATCAGGATGGGACAAAAAGGACTAAAGTCCTTGCTTAAGACGACTCTTGGTGGTTCTGGGACCAACAGACCCTGGGAAAGTTGAATTAATTAAAATTCCTTTTATTCAAAGATAAATTGCCGAAGGAAGTGCCACAATTTCAAATTAACAACGAAGAGGCGACACTTTTTGCCGTTGTGAAAAAATTGAATAAAATTTCAGCGTCCTATTTTGGTGTAAAAATGGACAAAAATTTTGTCCCACTGCACGATCTGATTTCAATGCTTGGCACCCCAACGCTATTAGACGGGGGAAAATGGTCGAACAAAAAAGGGCAATTCAGTCTCGGACAAAACAGTGGCGGCCAGAAAAAAGCAAGTGTAACACCAAACAGCTCACAATCGACAGAAGCACTTTCAGACAAAAAGGTAGTGAGTGATGCCTACAAAAATCTTTATGTATTTATAAATAATAGAGTAGTTTTCGCCGTTTTTCGCCAAAAAATTAATATTTTTTGCCATTTTGGCCTCCATTTTTCAAAAATATGGTAAAATGGGTGTCCGGCGCTGCCGATAGGCGCCGCCGGGAAAATTTTTGAGTATTTTCATGCAATTTTGTTAAGAAATTTGTTAAAATTTCAAAAAAAAATTACTGAAAATTTTTTATTTTTGCGTTTCGGGGGGGGGGGGGGCTTTAGCCCCGTCAGCCCCCCCCCCCCTGCCTACGCCCTTGATCAAATTAGTGTAGTTAATGCAAATCTGTGTTAACAAAACCAAACAAAATTTTCAAAACTGCCGGAATCCAAAATATCAATATCCACAAAAAAATAATAATTAAAAATAAACAATTTTTGACAAAAATTTGCAAAAATTTATTTCAACTAAAATATTCAAAATGATTATGTAAAAAATATTTGTTGTTATTCTTTTTTAATTAAATTAAATGGTTTTAAAGCAGAAGTCAAAGTCACAAGCAAAAGGAGGCAACAAAGAAGAATTTAATGAAATGTTGAAAGAAATGTGGGAAAGTGCAAAAAAAGAAGCCATGAAGCAGCAGAAAGTTTTTAATGGAGAAGTAGCGAAATATGATAGATTGGCTTCATCAAAAAAATTGGAGAATATTTTCAAGAGTGAAGAGATGAAAAGTAAATTGAAAATGAAATATGCCGAACTCGACGACAAATTTGGCATCTTTTACATAGATGAGAAATCGCCTTTATCGAAAGTGATTTGATTTAATTTCTTGAAAATTTTATGATTCGAGACCGACCATCCCATATGCTGTGATTTTATTATATGCATATTTTTGCTTTTAGAAAAAAAAGTTTTTATGAGATTACAATTAAAATCTTTTAACACATCATAATTCATCGAAAGAGCGAATTCATTTGAACAAAGTATTTTGACAGATAAATGGAACTTTGAGAACGAACATAAACAATTTATGTCTTGTAATTAGGGATACGTTTTTTAGGCTCTAAAAACCGCCAAAATAGATAGGCTTTAGACTCAAAAAAATCCCAAAAATAGGCACTAAAAACCTCAAATTTAGCGGGGTGTAAAACGACAAAATTTATTAAAGAAAAATAATAAAATTAAATCAAATCAATATTGAGATAAATTCTTTTTACAATCAAATTCTTGTCATGAAAATAAATAAATAAATTTTTGAGACGAATTTTTTTTTGAGAAAATTTTAATTCATTGGGGGGTGTATTTTCATGGTCTGTTTAAAATTTTGGGATTGATTCTTAGGGGAATATTGTAATGAATAATTTCAGAAAAACCCATCCGGGCGCGGGTTAAATTGTTAAATCCTTACAAATTTTCAATAACAAATAAATTTTTGTGAATCATTTTTTTTGATGATGAATTAAGTAGAATAATTTCGTATTCTGTGCAAAATGTTGGAAATCACATGAATATTTTTATAAACAATTTTTAAGGCAATTAAAGGGTAGATTGTATTTTCATAAAATTCTAAGGAAAATTGGACCCGGCGTGCCGACAAAGCGCCGCTGGAAAATATTTTGAATGAGAGATTGTAACGAAAATTAAAACTTTTGTCCCTCCATCGCTGACAAATTTTGGTGAAATTATAAAAAAGCCTAAAAGAATTGGTTGCCAGGAAACTTTTTGAAAATTTGCTCTTTACAACTATTACTGTTTACCTTTTTAAGCAAAAAAAAAAAAAACTGCCAATAAGTAAGCAGATACGAGAAACCCTCAAATTAGCACTAGAAATTGGAAAATTATCTAAAAAGTTTCAAATTTAAGGGCAAACTGACATTTTGAAATCAGACAGAATACGCATAAAACCATGAAAAATAAAATTAAAATAAAACTTGCTTTTCAATAAAATATTAGATTTTCAAACACACTAAATATTTGTTATTTAATTCAATTTCCATTACGATTTGCAAATTTCGCGTGTACAATAAGCCATGCCATCGGACGGATGTCTATGGCACTGTTCCATTCGCGCTCACTTAAATGGTTTTTTAAAGAAAGAATTTATATTCGGTGGCAACTTTTTGAAAAAATTTCCATTTTAGGGAGGCATATTTTTTGAAAATTTTTAGGACGATTGTATGCAAGTTGACAGTCGTAAAAAATACTTTTTACTTGGAAAGAATTCGATTTGACGCTGATGCAAAAAATAAAATTTTTTATAAATGCGGTTTATATAAGTCTTATATTTAAAAAATTCTTTAATAGTTTTGACGGTTTTAAAAATTTTTTAGACCATTTTTATTAAATATTATTTAATTTTTCTCTTAACCAAGTGCTTAAGGCTCTAATGCACTTTATGAGTCCAATCGACTTTTACGAGTCCAATCAGAGTTTTTGAGTCCAATCAAATTTTTATTAGTCCAATCATTTTTTTTAATAAAGTTTTGAGTCCAAATTTTATTTTTCAAACTGTCAGCCTAAAATTGCAAATATCGGATGGCCTTCGTTGATCCTGCTGACCCAAGAGTGCACACTCAAGGCATTGAGGCGACATGGAGAGCACTCAAAAATGGATTGCGACACTTGCACGGAACTAACTCTGACATATTACCCACCTATCATTATCAGTATATGTTCCGTCGGTTCCATGGAAATTCAAAAATTTTACAAAATATTTTGGAAGAAATTCGGTACCCCAATATCCACTATAATTGTGGCTTACTTTGTGTATTTGCAATTTTAGGCTAACAGTTTGAAAAATAAAATTTGGACTCAAAACTTTATTAAAAAAATGATTGGACTCATAAATATTTGATTGGACTCAAAATCTCTGATTGGACTCCTAAAAAGTCAGATTGGACTCATAAAAGTCGATTGGACTTATAAAAGTCGATTGGACTCATAAAGTGCATTAGAGCCGTGCTTTAACCCTGCTATGGATTGTGGTTAAAATTACAAGGGAAAATTAAACCGCGGTTAATTAAGTGAAAACGAGAATAACAAAAAATGAAAATACGTGGTTTAGAGGCTTTAACCGCGGTTAAATAAACCATGGTTAAGCGTTAACCATGGTTAAAAAAGGGAAGACGAGAATTGCGCTTAAATTTTTTAACCGTCGTTTACTTATTTTAACCGCGGTTAAGAATTTAACCGCAAGACGGGAATAAGGCCCCTGGTCAAAGCGTGAACGCCGATGGAATAGTAAAATCTGATCCATTTCCAAGAAAAAATAGTGTTTTCCTCACCCGAAACGAAAAATTTTTGTAAGGTAAATTTAAGAAAATTTTAAACACCCGCACAGAAAAGGAAAAGATAAATGATTTTTATGAGAAAAAATTGTCAAAATGAATTTTAGGTAGTTTCCTTTATAAATTTGGCAAAATTTACCCGTCAATACCGCTGGACCATTAATTTTATTCGTAATTTTACACTGATGGGATTATTAAAGCAGAAAATAAACTAACAACTCCAGACTTGCATCTTTCCATTCGCACTGATTTAATCTATGACCTATAGCTAGATAGATGATATATCCTTAATGATATATTTGTATTTCTATTCGCCCGATGATTTAGAGATTGTTACGCGTTTTGGTGTCATGACAACTCGTACAAAAGGCAAGTCGTACAATGGCTTAGGCTAGGCCTAAGCTATGTTTTTACATATTTTTTTGCGCATATGTTATCGCATGAAAAGCTCAAAAATAGCATTTTTACCTGTTTTCCTTTCAATCAGAGCGAGTTTTTAGCACATATAAAAACATATTTTGGGCTTTTGGCGAATAAAAACATATTTTGCGATTTCGGTAGTTTTTGGCACATATTTTGGCGATTTTTTGAGAAATTTTTAATTTTTTTTTTTACAAAAGTTCCTTTTTTGGCAATCAAATTCATGGCAAAATGTCCCCAAAAATGTTTAATTTTTTCATTTTTTTGCGTTTTTTGGCGCTTTTAATGATTTTTTTCATTTTTAAGATAAAATTTGATTTTTAGCGAAAAATTCCGAAAAATGAGAAATCTTTGAGAGCGAGAAAAAATTTACGCCAAAAAGCATTATAATGCTTTTGATTAGCATTGTACTAGCGAAATTGATAAAAATAGACTTTTTTGAGAAAACTCACTTATTTTTTGAGCATTTTTTTTTTCAATTTTTGGCACATATTTTGGCCTTTTTCGGGCTTTTTAGCACATATTTTGGGGTTTTTTGGCACACATATATTGTACATTTGGCGTTTTTTAGCACATATAAATCCGTAACTATTTTGGCTTATGAAACTTTTGAACAATTGTTTTGAAAATATTTGGCGTTTTTAAAGAATTAAATCATGAAAAAATAATGTAATTTTTGGCATAATGATCACCAAAAGTAGCACTAATTCAAATTTTTAATTTTTCCACGCGGCGCCTATCGGCACCGCCGTTACACCACTCCCCCCCCCCCCCCCCATTTTGGATGGAATAAATTGTAAAAAACTGATTTGAACAATTTTGTAAAATTTTGTCCGAGACTGAATTTTGCGTCTTTGTTCGTCCATTTTTCCTCGTCTAATAGCGTTGGGGAGCCAAGTTTTGTAAACAGATCGTGAAATGGGTAGTACTTCTTTTTTTTTTTGAGCTTTTGCATCAAAATAGGACGCTTCAATTTTGTTTAGAATTTTCACAGCTTCTAAAAATTGTCGCCTCTTCGTTTTTAATTTGGAATTGTGGCACTTATTTCTTCTTTGAATTGAAAATATTTAATTTTTTTCTTTTCCCAATGCCCGAATTGATCCCGGGACCAGCAAGCGTCGTGCTAAGCCAGAAGTTTAACCCTGTTGTTCCGTCTTGTTCCATCTTGGAGACCATGCCCATGGTCCTGGCATTATACAGTCATGGTCATATGTTTAGACTCAATCAGTTCTTATTGATTCAATGCCTGATAAAAGCTTAATTCTCCGCCAAATGGCTAAGTTGTTTTAGTGTTTTTTGTAGCATTTTTGTGGGCCTTCCAATGATATCAGTTACAGCCCAATTGCTTCGCATCGCTAATAATAACAAAAAAATAAAATTAATATTTCGTGGGCCTAAAAATCTGAAATAATTCCTGCTAAGCTAACTGTTGATGCTGATCAAAAAAGTCCTTTTATACCAAGTTGGCCAGATCACTCCTTCATGGTGATCTGGCACCCCCAAATAAACTGGTAATCGGGGAAATTTTCAAAAAAAATTCCTAGGGGGTTGGGAAATTTTTTTTGGGAAAAATTAGTAAATCCACTGGAAAGAGAATGAAAAAATTAAGCTTTTCTCGTTCTCTGGTCGAGAATAATTCAAAATTGGGTGAAGATTTTGTAGCGGAATGATAAAAAACTAAAAAAAAGTCACAAAGCATTTAAATTGGTTTTTGAATCAGTTCAAAATTTAAATCTTAATTACGCAAAAAGGAGCATGAGAAAGTTTATGAATTCTTCTTAATTAGGGCCCCGTTTAGGCACCAAAAACGTTTTCAAAAGAGGTAGATTTTATTTTGGCTTTAGCTTTAAAAAAGTCCAAAAATGGATTGGAAAATAAACTGGAAATTTTTAATTTTGGGGTATAATCAGGGTGCGGATCTGTCCTGATTTTGTCCTGATTTGAAGGGTCCAAATCTGATAAAATGAAAATGTCCTGGTTTGTCAGAAATGTCCTGATTTGGAGGTATCGACCAAAAATTGTTCTAATTTCTTAAATATACTCACAATTTTTAAATTTTACGGCAGAATTTCACTATTTTTCAGAAAATATAAGATTTGTGGAAAATCTGGTCCTTTTTTGGACAAAAATCTGTTAACAATCGCTCAAAATTACAAAATTTTTCCCGGCGGCACCTATCGGCACCGCCGGACCCTCTCCCCTCGCCCATTTCCCAAAAGTTTTTTGGAAAAATGCGCCGCAAAAAAATTGTTAGAAATCGGATTTTTTGATCCCGAATGCACTAAAATTTACGATTTGCTAATTTGCTCCCCAAAATGAAGTTAAGAATTTTTTTTCTTAAAGTAAAATGAAAATTTTATAATATGATACAATTTTACACGTCATCTAATCTTATAAAAAGAAAAAATAATTATGAAAATTTTTTGTAAAATATATATACATGTTTAAAGCGACAAATCCATCATTCGTTCATTCATTTTTATAAAAAAATTAAATGCATTTCTATTTTATTAATGCGATTTTTATATTAATTTTTTACTTTACTGTTTTTTCAATTTCTAAAGAAGCCTTAGAAACGGTGGGTTTTATAATTAAATCAAATTGCCATGAAATAATAATAATTAAATATTAAAATTAGGATGATTTTGTTGCTAAAAAAATCCAAAACCAATTAAGGAAATTTATTAGCATTTTTACACATTTATTTGTAGCTTTGCAAAAAAAAAATTTAGCAAATTGAGGTTGTTGGACTAATTGTAAAAATAATTAATTATGAGATTTGCGCTAATGGATGATGTCGTCGGGGAAAATTTTGAAACTTTGATGTAATATGGTTTTAATTATTTATCTTTAATCACCCCCCCTAATTAGACTGATCATGAATCGGAAGCCTTTCTTGCTTTTGTAAAAGGAAAAGTCCATTTTGACAAATTTTGCCAAGAAAAAGAAAAACTGGATGAAGTGAAATCCGCTTTTTTGTCGGCCCACATATTGACTTTCGAAGAACAGAAAGAGCATTTGGCACAAAAATTTGGGGCCCAACTTGGCACAATGTATCAAATGAGAAGCAAATGGCAAAGCAAATGGCGATGTGCCAAAATGAAGCAAATATTACCCATAAAGAGAGGGCAGAAGCCAGATTATCCAGAATGTCAAAAAGTCAGCAAATATTTGAATGTTTTGCATCAACATTTTGTACAGAATATACACCGAAGGTTCGTTCGGGGTTTTGAGTGCGCCCGAAGGTTTGAGTGCCATTCTTTCTGAGCCAATAAAATGGCCAGATGAATCCAAACTAAACATGGGTTAGGACAAATTTCGGCATTTAAGTGCCAGATTAATCAAAAATAATTTTTGAAATGAATTTAAAAGTATGGAATTTTGCAACATTCCGGTAAAAAAATATGTTCTTAACAGTTATCCTCTCTGCTGGCAACCAAAAATTTCAATTTAAAAAAGCATAGAGCACAAACTTTCTGCGCCTTAAGCATAAGCCGTGGGACTGAATATTGTGGCTCCATTGGTTTAATTTGTATTTATGTATGTGTTGTAATTGAAAAAGCATCAATTCGTAAAAATTTTGGCCAACAGAGCCACCCAAAATTTTAATCCTTTTCACCTGTTGTACTAAATAAAGAAAAAAATTTCCTAAACCGTCTGGAAAAGTGCCAAGGCCTGTGCATTTGGCCTGATTTTGACGGCTCAGCCTGTGTTGTCTGCAGTTTTCGGCCAAACTCAGTGCGGTTGGTCTTGCGGCCAGGCCATGTGGACAAATTGCGCCCGAACTCAGCACGGATTTGGCAGATTGGGCTTATGGCCCGGCTCAGAGATTGACCAATGTCGTCACCCGTTCACTTCCTCCCTGAAAATATTTTCGAATTTTCGGCAAAACCTTACTTAACCTCGAAATTTTTATTTTCTTTTTTTCTATGGTTAGAATTGGCATTTGCCAACATATTTTTGTTAAATTTCAATAATGAACATCTTACCTAGCTACTTTAACTCCTCTGATTGCTGCTGAACAATTGCCTGCCAAGATGGCGGTGCCACAATTTCAAATTAATGGCAAACCGACGACATTTTTTGGCATATTGAACAATTTAAACCTCCTTTCGAAGTTATATTTTGATACCAAGTTCAAAAATGAAGATGCTGCGTACAAAATGGAGGAACTCTACTCACGCTTTGGCAAACCGAACTTATTAAATGAGACGGAAATGGACGGGGTAAATAAAGCTAATGATGATCATTTTAAGTAATTAGTAAGAGTTATTCCATTTTGAGTGATTAGTAGGAGTAAATTGTCAGACCATTTTTTGTGAATGGCGCTTGGACTTTTCTCAGCATATGAAAATTTATATTTAAAAAATAGATAATTTTTTTTATATTCTAATATATTTGAAAATTTTGCAATTATTTCAATCTGAAAATAATATTTTATTATTAAACCGGTGCTGGGTCGTTTCATAAAAACCGCCAAGGGGTAGGAAAATAAAAAATGCAAAACATAAATTCATGGTTCAATTTCAAGCAAATTAATATTTCATGGTGTCATTCAAAAGCCTAGGTGTTGTACCAGAATATTAAATTAAAAATGTTTCTTTTTTACAAAATTATAAAAATGGTAATGTCATAAAGGTTCAATAAGTCTTGGGTCAAATTGTTTGACCAAGACTTTCTAATTGATACCTATAATCGATAGCTCTAAGAATTCTCTATTTATTTTAAATTTTAAAAAATTTCTTTGAGTTTCGAAAAAGTTCTTGAAAAAAAATCTGCTCAAACTTATTGAAATTTTGTGACCATAATATTTTTATAATTTGGTAAAAAACAATTTATAAAATAATATTCGATAGAGAATACCAAGAGCGTTTGAATGACACATGAAATATTAATTTGGTTGAAATTGAGCCAAGTTATTAATTTATATGTTTTACACTTTTTATTTTCATACCCCTGGGCGGGTTTGAGGGAACACCTATCAAACCCAAATTTAAATAATTTTTATTATTCATCGAAAACTTCATTTGGCATTTTTAAGAGAAGTTCCTTTTTTTGTGTTTGCTGCTTTTTCCCACGATAGGCATTTTCATAAAATAAAAGGGGGGCCTTTTTTTGTTTTTCTTCATTTTCTCAGCCAAAAAAAAGTAATCATGCTATTTATAAGAACAATGATTTACTTAAAGATAAAAACAATGTTTTTAAATTAGTTTATTGCTTATTACCGTATGACTAAAATTACTGTAGAAAATCTTTCCCTAAAATAATATTTATTTATTTTTTTTTTTTGTTAAAATGTCCTTTACTGAAGAAAACTTTAATTTATCAGGCGATAACCACGCCCAAAAAATCACCAGCAGAAGCGGATGGAAAAAATAACCGTAATCTGACTTATTGGAAAGGATACCGTAAGCTTTATGACAACGTGTTGAAACAGATGTGGAAAAGCGCAAAAGCCAAAGCGATTAGCGAACGCGAAAAGTTTCTAAAGAATCAACAAAAAAGATGCATTGAGAAAAAGGACCGTAATCAGACAGAGCAAAATGAAATGGCTAAAAAATGTGCCGAACTCAACGACAAATTTGGCATTATTTACGAAGCGCCAATTATTTGCTTTTGATGGGAGGGAGTGACAAATTTGCGAACTGACTAAATCTAAGACACAAAAATTTTTTCTTATTCAATCCAACCGGTTTATGGAAATACTGACGATGGTCGTCCCCCTTTTTGTAAAAAAAATATTTTTTCCTTTAAAAGAATTTTGGTAATTTATTTTGTGATTTCTTCAATAAATATAATTTTACATCCTGCATTAATGAACCAACTAGGGAGCAAGCCTTCCTAGATTTAATCCTTTCAACAAAAACTGACTTAATAAATGCGGTAGAAGTAAAAGGTGGACTTTTAGACACAGATCATTTAACAATTCTTTTTAATTTTTCAGTTTTAAAGAAAAATGTATTCAAGAAACAAATTGTTCTTAGGAAATATACTAAATCTAACACCTTTCTATTTGATGCATATTTATCCTCATTTCTCCCACAACTACTACAAAAATTTTACACAATTGAGGATAAATATGCTGTTTTGTTTAGTACTGTTCGAAAAAATCTTGAAATTAATATTCCCGAAACTACTTTATCTATTAAGTCCGCCAAAAACTTTTACCCACCGCATTTATTATCTTCAATTAGAGAAAAAGCACGTCTATATAAGCTAATGAAAGAAAATAGAAACAAATATGAACCTTTATATAAAAGTATTTCCTTACATATTAAGACTCAAATAAGAAATATTCAATCACGTAAAGAGAATAAAATACCATCGGGTGATAAGAACAGATTATTTTCCTATCTTAGGAAATACTTTAAACCATTCGAAGATCTACCTATTATTCAATATAATTCTTCTTTTATTTCTGACTCAAATTCGAAAGCTGAAATTTTTGCAAAAATTTTTTCTGAAAACTATTGTAAATAATGTTTCTCTTGATTTTGATATTTCTTCTTCTTCTTCAACAATAAATGATGTTGAATTTAACATTATTTCTGTTGGTAAAATTCTTAGAACCTTACCTAACAGAAATAACACATCACCGGATGGTATTACCTTTAGACTCTTAAAAAATTGTTTTCTTTCGTTCACTCCTTTTGTTACTGAAATTTTCAGACTCTCCCTTGAAACAGGAAAACTTCCCACTATATGGAAACAATCGATTATTATCCCCTTGCATAAACAAGGGGATAAAAGTAACCCTATGAACTATAGGCCCATTGCCTTAACTTGTTCTTTATGCAAAATTATGGAAAAATTTATTGTTTGCACTATTTCTGATTTTCTTTTAAAGAACAATTTATTTTCTGAACACCAATTTGGATTCATCAAGGGCAGATCAACCACAACACAACTAATTTCAACCCTTGAAAATTGGTATGATGGTATTTATAATAATAAGAATATCGATTGTATCTATATAGATTTTAGGAAAGCATTTGACGTAATCCCCCATAATTTACTTTTATATAAGGTTCATAGAATCGGTATTAGGAGTAAAATCCTAAATTGGATATCTGACTTTCTTTCAAACCTACCTTTAGGGTTCGGGTTGAAAGTACTCTCTCTTCTGAATATAAAATGAGCTCTTGCGTTCCCCAGGGTTCTGTTCTTGGACCTCTCTTGTTTTTGATATATATTAATGATTTACCTGAATTAATTCCTAAACAAATTTCTATAAAATTATATGCAGACGATGTCAAATTATATTCTGTATATAAAACAAAAAATGATAGAATTGTTATGCACCACGCTTTAAATATTCTCTCTGATTAGTCTAAGAAATTGTATATTAAAATTTCTATTAATAAAACTTTTATCATTTACTTCGGAAAAAATAACCCCAGGGAACAATATAAAATTAATGATAATGCAATTTGTGAAGTTGAAACTATTCGTGATTTAGGAATTCTTATTGACAATAAATTTACTTTTTCTGAACACATAAGCAAAATTACCCGTAACGCCTACTACCGTATGCGTTTACTTTTCCGTGTTATTAAATCAAAGAAAATAGCAATTTGGAAAAATATTTTTGTTAGTTACATTCGTCCACTTCTTGAATATTCCCCTGAATCTTGGAATCCGCAACTTAAATCCCATATTATCAAAATTGAAAAATGTCAAAAATATTTTACTCGAATCGCTTTCAGAAAATGTTGTCTGCCAAATATTCCCTATGACCAACGACTCCAATTTTTTAAATTAGCTACTCTTGAAAAACGATGAAAAATTTTTGACCTCCTAACTACTTATAAAATTTTACATGGTTTTACACATCTGGATCCAAATTCTCTGTTTAAAAGAACTAACTTAAATACTCGAAACAAGTCATTTTTCCGGTTAAATGTTATACAATCTAAAAAATCTTCCAAATCTTTTGTAAACAGATCAGTCGAGACCTGGAATGCCCTTGATAAAACATTAATGTCTAGCTCCTTAAACACCTTTAAGAAACTATTAGAATTGACTCTTGATTCTGAAAGCACCGATGTATAAAACAATGATTAACTTTTGAGGCCTTTTATTGACTTTGACTTCAATTTTTTATTTTCATATAAATTTTCATTTTTGTTTATTTGACCTGTGATCTCACTCGATATTTATTCACTTACTCTGCGAAGTCATAATAAAAGGTCGCAAATTAACGAAAAATTTAAAGGAAGTTGTGAAAAATTTCAAAAAAATTATTTTTTAATTTCAATTTGTCAAGTTAATTAAATAAATTTTAGGAAATGATTTTGAAAAATCTTCATTCTTAAGGGAGTATTTTTCGAAAGTTTTAAAGTTGATTCTTAGTTTTATTGCATTTTTGTTAGTAATTTTCTGAAATTCTCAAAAAACTCATAAACATGAACTCATAGAGAAGAGTTCTCTGCTCAGCTTGGTGTAATTACCTTTTTTGATCAGCTCAAGAAATTTTTTAGTTGTTTAAATTTGGTTGGTGCCCAAAAATTTGCAATATTAATTTTATTAAAGAACTAAAAAGTGAGTGTAAGCATATGACTACCCAAAATTGGGGGTGAAGTTGACTTTTGTTTTGTAATTATTAGCGATGCGAAGCAATTGGGCTGTAACTGATATCATTGGAAGGCCCACAAAAATGCTACAAAAAACACTAAAACAACTTAGCCATTTGGCGGGAAATTAAGCTTTTATCAGGCATTGAATCAATAAGAACTGATTGAGTCTAAACATATGACCATGACTGTATAATGCCAGGACCAGGGGCAGGATCTCCAAGATGGAACAAGACGGAACAACAGGGTTAAACTTCTGGCTTAGCACGACGCTTGCTGGTCCCGGGATCAATTCGGGCCTTGGGAAAAGAAAATTTATTAAAATATTTTCAATTCAAAGAAGAAATAAGTGCCACAATTCCAAATTAAAAACGAAGAGGCGACAATTTTTGGAAGCTGTGAAAATTCTAAACAAAATTGCAGCGTCCTATTTTGATGCAAAAGCTCAAAAAAAAAAAGAAGTACTACCCATTTCACGATCTGTTTACAAACGAGGAAAAATGGACGAACAAAGACGCAAAATTCAGTCTCGGACAAAATTTTATAAAATTGTCAAATCAGTTTTTTACAATTTATTCCATCCAAAATGGGGGGGGGGGGGTGGAGTGATGTAACGGCGGTGCCGATAGGCGACGCGTGGAAAAATTAAAAATTTGAATTAGTGCCAATTTTGGTGATCATTATGCCAAAAATTACATTATTTTTTCATGATTTAACTCTTTAAAAACGCCAAATATTTTCAAAACAATTGTTCAAAAGTTTCATAAGCCAAAATAGTTACGGATTTATATGTGCTAAAAAACGCCAAATGTACAATATATGTGTGCCAAAAAACCCCAAAATATGTGCTAAAAAGCCCGAAAAAGGCCAAAATATGTGCCAAAAATTGAAAAAAAAACTGCTCAAAAAATAAGTGAGTTTTCTCAAAAAAGTCTATTTTTATCAATTTCGCTAGTACAATGCTAATCAAAAGCATTATAATGCTTTTTGGCGTGAATTTTTTCTCGCTCTCAAAGATTTCTCATTTTTCGGAATTTTTCGCTAAAAATCAAATTTTACCTTAAAAATGAAAAAAATCATTAAAAGCGCCAAAAAATGCAAAAAAATGTAAAAATTAAAATTTTTGGGGACATTTTGCCATGAATTTGATTGCCAAAAAAGGAACTTTTGTAAAAAAAAAATTAAAAATTTCTCAAAAAATCGCCAAAATATGTGCCAAAAACTACCGAAATCGCAAAATATGTTTTTATTCGCCAAAAGCCCAAAATGTGTTTTTATATGTGCTAAAAACTCGCTCTGATTGAAAGGAAAACAGGTAAAAATGCTATTTTTGAGCTTTTCATGCGATAACATATGCGCAAAAAAATATGTAAAAACATAGCTTAGGCCTAGCCTAAGCCATTGTACGACTTGCCTTTTGTACGAGTTGTCATGACACCAAAACGCGTAACAATCTCTAAATCATCGGGCGAATAGAAATACAAATATATCCTTAAGGATATATTGTAAGGCCGGGACCGGAAATGGCCTTTACCCTTCCCCCTCCACATTTTATCTCTCCGATAGGGCTCCTCCCATCCCGAGGGGGCGCTTAAAAGGCAATGGATAACCAACCAAAGAGGTCAGTCGGTTCAGTCGGGAGTCACTTCAATGGAACTGGCCAATCGATCCCCGCCTGGGAGGATCCCCCAGGCATCCATCAACATCCCTTCCCTTCCAAGCCCTGCGGGGCCTAATTACGGACGCGTAAGAGGGCTCCCCTGGACTATTTCCCTCATAAGCACTGGGTATGGGACTTCACGGCTTTACTGGTAGCACCGGATGGTTCCAACCCTATGCTTACAGGGCTTGGGCCATGGGAAGAGGGGGATCCGATGTGGCAGACCGACTTTTCAGGGGATGTTTTGTGTTGCGCAAAGCGCCAATCATTTTAGAGTCCTAGCCAGGCCCCAGCAACCCCCTGGGAATCAATGCAAATTTATCAAATCCAAAATTATCCCACGCGTGGTTCGATAAATATTTAAAAAAAAAAAGTCCAAAAATTGTCCATGCATGGTTTTCGACAATTCACTGCAGTTTAAAAAAAAAAAAAAGTCAAAAATTGTCCGTGCACGGTTTCAAAAAAAATTATCTGCAGCAGCAGTCAAAAATGATGATCAAAATCCCATGCATGGTTTTTCGAAAATTCCAATTCAAAAAAAAAATGAAAAATTGTCCATGCATGGTTTCAAAAAAAATTAACTGCAATTAAAAAAAAACACCCATGCATGGTTTCGGAATTTTGCAGTTCAAAAGCATCCCATTCGTGGTTCAAAAATCAATTCAAAAAAAGGGGGGATCCAAAAAAAAACGAAAAGAGTCAGGTCCCAGAAAACTGAAAAATGACCAAAATCCGCGGACAAATTAGTCATTTAAATCGGCGGATATCAAAAAAAAATGGAATTTAATTAATTCATGGAGCTCCAAAAGAGAGACATTAACCCTGAGGGGATCAATTAATTTGAAATGCGATTATTATAAATAAATAACTAAATAAATAATAATAATTAAATTGAAAAAGATATTAAAATCAAAAACAATTAAAAATAAAGAAATTTGAAATTAAAAGAGGGAAAGGAGGAATTGAAAATGCAAATTACGTACATTGAGCATAGATATTTAGTCATTTAAATTGAGTCTCCTAAAATGAGGGTGAGTTTTAATGAACCCCACGGGGTCTAAAAAAAAATATTGTTTTGACTCATGATGATAAATCCCAAATTTTCGAGTCTTATTATCCCTGAGGGGCTCAATTAATTGGAATACAATAAAAATAAATAATAATTAAAAAGGAGGAATTTAAATTAAAATATTAATTAAAAACAACAAAAGAAAAAACATTTAAAAATATTTAAATTGAAAAGAAGGAGAGGGGGATTGGAAATGCAAATCACGTTCATAAGCGCCGGATTGTCGGCCACTGTACAGCGGCCGGCAAAGAGATGGCCATCTCATCCATCGCTTGCCCCCCCGGCGGTCCATCTCCCATCTCTTCGTTCCTCCCTTTCCCTTCACTTGTCACATCACCCCCCCCCCCCCCCCCTCCTAGCAAATTATGCGTCTTATGGCCAAAGCGTCCATTCCGCAACATTAAAAGTGTAAAGGATGGGAATGGCCGCAGAATGGCAACGCCAACGGCGAGGATTGGCCGCCGTAAATCGTTTAGCGCTACAGTGGGTTGGCTTCTCCCGCCCATCCACTGGCGTCCCCTCCCCAAGTCACTTCCCACTGTCATTTGAATTTCATTCAACATTTTGCTCCGCAGTCGGCCAGCCGGCCTTTTTCCGCCCATCAAATCCTCCCCAATTTCAATTTATTTTCGAAATTTTAATCATTTCCCTCCTCCATTTTTTTCCGTTTAATCAAATTGTCTCCCATTTTTGTTGTTATTGATCTGCCCCAATTTTCCTGTGGCCAATTTTCCCTCATTGCACCTCAAATTGGCCCCATTTGACTCAATTTCCTTTTTCCCCCTATTTTCTCTGATCACACTGCGCATTCCATTTGATGTCCTATTCCGCATTTTTCCCATTGATCAAAATTGCGCACATTTTCTTTTGATCACTCCCGCCCCCATTTTCGTCTCTTGATCAAATTTGCCTCATTTCTGCTGATCAATCTCCCATTTTCGGGCATTTGTTTTGATCAGTCCGACCCTGAGGGGCCCACAAATGGCACATTTCTTTTAATCAGTGCCGTTCCTTTTTTTTCTGATTAAACGGTGCACATTCTTTTGATCAGTGCCATTTTGCCCATTTTAATTTGACCAACTGTACCATTTTTCATTGCTCAAATTGCGCACTTTCCTTTTGATCAGTGCCACCTCTCCCCATCTTTCATTGATCAGGTACACTAATCATTTCCATTCCTTTTTTTTGTTGTTGATCAATTAGCACATTTTTTATCAGTGCCATTCCATTGATCAAATTTGCCTAATTTTTGATCATTGCCATTTTTTTTCCCTTGATCAAACTGCGCAAACTGATCAGTCCCGCCCCATCTTTTGAGAAAATTTGCCAAATTTATTTTGGTCAATCCCCTCTATGGTATTTCTTCTGATCAATGCCACCCAATTCATATTGCGCACAACTCTTTGATCAGTCCTACCCCCATTTTTTTTTTTTTTTTGATTCATCAATTGCACATCATTTTAATTTTTCAATTGCCCCTTATTTTTATTTGATCAATTGTCCCTCATTTGATCTATTGTCCATCATTGATCAAATGTCCTCATTTTAATCTGATCAATTGCTCCTCATTCAATTAATTTGATCAATTATCCCTTATTTTAATTTGATCAATCATCCCAAACTTTATTTGATCAATTGTCCCTCATTGATCAATTATCCCTAATTTTAATCTGATAAATTTTCCCTCATTGATCAATTGTCCCTCATTTTCATTTGATCTTTTGTCTCAACTCTATTGGTGAGTTTCATTCCTTCTTCTTCTGATCAGTCCCATTCAAATTGCGCACAAATCAAGTTTCTGACCAAATGGACGACAACGCATTAACGAGTGATGCTAGTTCATCGAGTGTTGAGAGCCATGCGGGGACCATTTATGAATCATTCGAGGCGTTGAGCATTGATAGCTCAAAAGTAGCTGCAAGCCCTGAGGGGTCCGCTAATGTTGGGGCTGAAATTGTTATTGAAGGGACTGAATCCAATGAAAACCCTGCGGGGTCCGGGTATGAAGAAGTGAGAAACGAGGGTAGTAGCGTCACATTTAAAGCGATGGAAGTGGCGCTTGACCAAGTCGACGCAGAGGCTTTTGCGAATAATGGCTTTGATTATGAAGAATCTGAAGCATGTCCTCCGGCCAAAGATGTGAGCAAATCCTCGCTTCTTTATTTGGTTTCGCAAGCCGGAGATGGGTACGTCATTGCTTGCAAGAAGTCGCCCAAGTCGAAGCCCAATTGGCCGTTCTTCATGAACATTGACGACAAGCTCATCGAGTCGGCTCCAGGCTTCCAGCGTAAGCTCGAAGTTGGCGACTTTGTGGCGGTTTCCTCGTTTGCGTGGAATCAGAAGCTGCGATATCTGGCTGAACATCGCCAAGATGCTACACCATCCTGCAAATTTTGGTTCAACGAAAACTCGCAACTGTTGCCAAAGCAGGCTGATGCCACTGGAGTGGTTCAACTCCTGTACATGAACATCGGACGCAAGCAGATCACCGGGGTCGTTTACTGGATAAAGAGGAAGGTCCAAAGCATTCCCTCCAGCTTCGTTCATGCAAACATCGCGTGCTGTGGCTTGGCGGTTTCGGCACGCATAAATCGGCGTCATCTTGATGGCATCAATCCGGAAGACCTCAAGCTTGGCTCACTCGTGACGGTTGTTGTTGCCAACATTCCTCAAGACTCGCTTGTATCAATGGGATACATTCTGCCTGATGCTTCACCGTACAAATTGGGAACGGAAAGAAGAGCCGAAACACCAGAATTCTTCGGTGCAATTGCCTCTGTTCGTCCTCATCTGTTGGAGTGGCCAAATCTGAATGCAAATATGACGCCCAAGGTTTATCCATGCTCCGCGGAGCTTACTAAAGAGCATGTTGTGGCGATGGAGCATGTTGTTGGAGCAGCTCTCCAGATTGAGATGGAGCGAGAAGTTGACATGATGATCGAAGCGCGCTTTGAAGGAAGGGCTCGGAAGTTTGATGATGCTGATTGCCTGATCGTCTTCGGTTCGAGATCGAAGAAAGAAGTGAATGAGTTGGCCAAGGTCTGGGAGCCGGAGTCCCAAGTGAAGGTCTTCAAAGAATTGGGTGAGAAGCATTTTGCTTTGGGAGTGGTCAAGGATGTTGAGGTGCTCCACGCAGAGTACGAAAAGTTGGAACTCCATATCGTCATCGTCCTTGAACAACATCCAGGAAAGGAAGAATGTCGACATCGCAAGAAAAGTGGATGAGTTCATCCAGGGCGGCACTGTTGTCATACACCCGGTCCCTGCCACTGCGGTTGAGGACAGACTGTTCTGCTTCCGCTGCAACGTGCCATCGATAATTGCTGATGAAGACTCCCCGAGGGGAAGGATAATGGCAGTTCTGCTGGGCCGTCCAGCCATCGAAGGCATTCGAATGGAGAAGGAAAGCGTTGATGACTCAACGGATTCGTGGATGGAAGAAGAGGGACCGCTCCACCCTGCTATTCTTGCTCTCAACTCAAGGCAGAGAGTGACGGCACGCTTAATGTTAGGAGGAGGTCTGATACAACAACAGGCGCCGCCAGGCACCGGCAAAACCAAAGTCGCTGCGGCGATCATTAAAGCAATGATGGACTCCAATCCCGGGTTCCGGATTGTGGTGATGGCTTGTGCCAACATTCCAGTTGCAAAGCTGGTACAAGAGGCGGAAGGCACATGTGCTGAAAATGATTTGGATGGAGCACGAGCGATTGCCTTATTTTCCGGTTTTGCCAGATGCAAATACACGGATCAAATAAGAGATGTCCAACGACACACGCTGCCCAATAAAGTAAACTCTGAGGAGTTCGTCAAGCAGTTATCGCCCAATGTACAGAAGCAGGTGAAGGAATACCTTGCTCATTGTGAGAAGAACCCGCGCTTGGCGCCTGAGAGAGCGATCGGAAAAGTGTTCAACTCATGTATGGCACCAAAAATAGTCTTCTCAACAGCTGCCATGGCCGCGAATTTACTTCATGGTGAAGGAAACATCACTGATGCAGACGTTTTGCTCTTTGATGAAAGCACTCAAGCTCAGTGGGCGGTGGTGGTTCACTTGGTTGCGCGAATGCCCCAACTCAAGGCATTGCTCTTGACTGGCGATCGTCATCAGCTTGGAGTACACCTTAAAGAACTCCCGGACATTTTCCACTCGGGTTATGGATTGGAAAGCGTCATCCTACAAGCCGAGGCTTCGGTTGGGACGAACTACACTTTCCTCACAAAGATGTACAGAAGCCATCCTTTCTTGGCAAAGCTCATCAGCTATGCCTCATACGAACTGCACAATGAACAACTCATTCCAGCAAGGAGTGCTGAAGAACGCTCACTCATTACGGGCTCAGGCTTTCTTATGCCAGTTCAAGAATGTCCTGTGGGACTAATTAATGCTTTTTCATCGTTCCGTGTGGACCCAAAAAGCGACTCGCTCACAGATGACCATCAGACTGAAGTGGCATCATTCTTGGTACAAGCACTTTTGGAACACTTTGGCAACGATTTTTCGTCAAGAATCATCGTTTTGTGTATGTACACGTACCAAACTTCGGAAATTGAACGGAAGCTGAAGCACTGCGGTGTTCGTGCACTCACAGTTGATGCCTATCAGGCACAGGAGTGCGATGTCATCATCATAGTGACAACAAGATCAAAGTACTCCGAGATGGGATCCGGAAGAACGGACAACATGCACTTCTTTGAAGACGATCAACGGGCTACTGTTGCTCTCTCAAGAGCCCGCCACGCTGTCTTCATCATTGGAGATTTGGTTTCAATAAGTGCAGGACAAGTGTGGAAGCGCTTCATCGAAATGGCGATAACAAGAACAAGCGTAGTTCCGAGCCGAATACGTTTTGGCACTTTTGGGACGAACACTCGTGAGGTCGTCGACATGCCTATTTGATTCGGCCAAAAGAGAATCGGTGGAGGATGAAGGCTTTCTTGAAAGTTGGGCATTGAAGCATGGGTTGCGCCTGGACCGAACGAATGCCTTTGGACAACAACAATCACAGCAGCCGCGAGCTCCCTCATTCCAATTCCAAAATCGCCACTTTCCTGCACTACAGACGACAGGGCCCTCAGACCAAGCCGGTCCATCTGGCAGCGGTGGTCAACAAAGAGGTGCGCCCACTTTGGCACCACAGTATGGAAGAGGTCAAGGAAGACGTGGCCCGGACAATCAATGGATGCACTACGGTGGAAACCCAAAACGACAAAAGGGTGGCAGACGCTGAAACCACATGAAGCCCTGCGGGTCTCACTTCTCTTCCTTCGTCACACTATGGTACGTCCAATTAGTTCATAATTTTTTTAAATTATTAATTAACTTGGGTAATTTTAATTTTCATTTGACCCCCATTATTTAAATATTTATTTTCTTTCATTTCTTCTGCACTCACAAGCTTTTTTTCATTTCACCCCTCCTTAACTTCCGGTGTTCGCACTGCTTACGCTGTGATACAATCAGTAGGGACACTTTCCCACCACATTACGGTATTAATGGATTTCCGCTATTTTTTTTCTCAAAGCAATTTTTTTTTATTACACTATTTCCCATAACAGAATTATTGTAACACTGGCACGCCAGCCACGCCCATTGTCGGGGCCTTTTAATCTAAGCACTTCACATTCATTCATTCATTCTTCCATTCATTTGATTTACTGTTTTCCACTTTAGATACTCTTGCACAATCCCACTGCTAATTCTCATCTCACATTCCCTCTTATTATGTTTTCTTTCTCTGGTGGGGGTCCACCTAATCAAAGCGCTGCGGCGTCAAGCAATGCACAGACAGACCCTGAGGGGCTCTCTAATGATTTGCCTGAGTTATCAGTTGTTGATAAACTGATGTTTGCTGGAAAGATTCTAAGCACACCAGCACGGTTGTCTGATGTGGACAAGCTCCACACGGACTTAGTTCGGACTGAGGATGGTGTCAATCGTATGACACGTCACCTTAACAGGAAGATAAATCAAACCAATAGGGATTTGAGTGAACTTAAGGATGACACTCAAACCCTCATAACTCAAGTAAATACTCTCGCAAATGGTTATAATGCGGTTCAAGTGTTGCAAAACCCAAACCAGTCACCAAGAGCCAATAACCCTCCTGTCTTAAATTGGGCAACTCCCTCTCCACTCAGGAACCCGAACAATAGCTTTGGCAATGCTAATACTTCGGTAGTTGAAGCCATCATACCTCTCGGTAATAATGAGGAAGATTCCCAGGATGAGGAATTTGAATTAAATCCTTCGGGATTCCATCATGTTAACATGCTTTTCGCTGAAAGCAGTCCCTCTTTCACGATATTCTCTGGAACATCTCCATTAGAATTCGATCGTTGGGCAAGAAAGTTCACGGACCTGCTTGACTGCAATGGCAGAAAGTGGGATGATTCTGAAAAAGTGGCACGCCTCAAGGCATGCCTTGATGGTGAACCAAGACGTATTTTTGATAATTTACTTCCTGCCCACAAAGCAACTTCTTCGGAAGCCATTCAAAAAATCAAGGACAATCTTGACACTCCACAAAATAAAGAACTCACCTATCAGGCACTAAGCATGTGTAAACAAAGGGAAGGAGAATCTGTAGATGAATTTAGTACACGACTGATTCCCCTGATTGAGGCCACCACGGCAGACCTTACAGCTAGTGCTAGTGAGGAGGTCCTCTGTCGGGCCTTTTTGGAAAAATTGAATCCCAATCTCAAATTTCTCACTAGAACCCTCAGTGGACCCGTCAGAAGGGACTTCAACATATTGAGAATGAATGCACGGGAAGCAGAAATGATGCATAGAGAGATTCCAAAGTCTATTCCAGCACCTCTTTTCCCAATTTCGGAACAACAAAATCCGAGATTCAACAACACCGAGCCACCAAACCACCCTGAAGGCAACTTTAGAACATGGGCTCCCACCGGCTCTAACAGAGAGCCCATAGGTCCCAGGCAGAGGAACAGGAACAACTGGGATAACAATGCCCAAGCCTCAAGAGGCTCTTTTAACACATCAAATAATCGTCCTCAAAATGACAGAAGATGGAACAATCGCTCTTCCAGAAATGACAGACGATGGAATAACCAAGCCCCTCAAAATGACCGACGCTGGAACGCTCGGCCAGTTTGCAACTACTGTGGGAAGGTTGGTCACCTCGCGTTTAAATGCTTTAAACGTCGTGACGAATTTACCCAACCATCCAAGAATTTGAATTTCATCAGAGCAATTGATGAACAAAACAGATTAATAAATGATCTCTCAACTAAAGTTAATAGTTTAACCTTTAGAAATGACCAATCCGCTGAGGCGGCCTCTCAAAATATAAACACCATTCAAAAACTCATCCAAATCTAGTACAGACAAAACTCTTCATCCATGATGAATGATACTCTCAAAGCACCCTCCAAAATAAGTAATTGGGAAACCAGTAAAATGGTTCAACCGAAATTTTTTCCTGTGCTAATGGGTCTGACTCTTATTTCATCTCTCTCTTCCACTTTAGTTAAAGATTTTAATTCAATTCCATCTGGTCCAATGATTTGTCAAACTCGCGTTCAACCAATGACGTGGTCCCTTCCCAAATTTCCACGATGCCCCAGGATGTCAATTGACACAACCAAACCACTAACTAAACAGAGACGCACCATCTATTTTCCCAATTCACTTGAATTTTCTACCAAGGCCTGGGCCTGTCGCAGAATTGTCAAAAGTATTCAGAAATATACTACAATCAGTGGTGTCTCTGTAGAACAACACCTGGACTCTGAACAAATTATGGTGAGTTCTAATGAGTGTCTTCAAATGGCAACCAATAAGCGCTGCAGCTTAGGATATCTCAAAAATGATTCAGGGCTGTGGCACACAGATAGGAAAATTGACCGGACACCCCGTCCTTGGTTATTAGGCTCTTTTTCCTGGAAGAAAGTCCAGAGTGAGAATTGCTTTGCCTTTGAAACAGAAGTATATTCGCACATTGGTGCCACTTCAATTATAACTCCTGCGGGAACCGCTCAAGCTTGTTCGTATGAAAAAGGAAACTGTGTCCTCTCTGACAAAACTGTCTTAGTCTGGGTCCCTCAAAAGGACAAAATGTGTAAATACAGTCCCATCGGAGTCATGGATGGACATAATCTTGGAAATGTATGGCTTTCCACTTTAGGCGACTTGGGTCTAACCAGCTCAATTGTTAGAAATATTTCAGATTGCGGTCGAAATCTTACTGTTTCTGACCAAGGACCAGCTTTTACAATTAACTCACAAAGCCCACGCCATAAAAGGGGCATTTTTGGATTAGACTCAGAAGGTGTAGTCACCTCCTCTCAGTTAGCGGCACAACTTTCTTATTTACACACTAACATATCTCGTTCTGTTAACATTGCTTTTGCTCAAGCATTTAACTCTTTTTGTGATTTAATGCTTGACACACAACGTTGGGTACAGTCATCCTATCTCAATGATCCCACAAGCCTTACGAGGTTCATTCACCAAAATAACTTCTTAATTGCGAAGAGAGTTGGAGTTTCTCTCCTAAGAACATGGCCATGTGTCCCTCTCAGTCAGTCTGACTTTGAATTTCGTCCAACTCACACCAATTCATCCTGTTTTGAATTTCTTCCAATAATAGTCAAATTAAATGGAAAGGAGCATATCGCTTTCCTAAACCCTACGTATTTGACAGTTTCTCTTCATTCTAAAACAGCTCCTTGCGAGGACCAGAGAAGTATTTTAATTCAAATGGCTGATCGAACAATTGAAGTTGACCAAGTAGAGGGAACAATCAACAATGTTCATGTCCATGAAATCAGGGAGGTTGAACTTGATTTTGGTAAGCCAACACGCATTCCGAAGCTCACACCTCATGCTTTTCATCATCTGGTCATTCTCAATCTTACTGATCTCGCCACACATGCCTTTGCATCAAACTTGGTACAAGTAAGTCAACTTACATATAGAGCTGATACAACTCATTTCTCTGAAATTAAAACGACCCTCTCTGATGAATGGTCAGCACTAGAAGAATCAATAGTTCAAAAAGCTGTGGGTAATTATTCCCTTGCATGGCAAATTGGTATCACCATTTGTCTTATTTTTTGTGTAATCGATCTACTGACACGCCTTGTCTTTGCATACATTGGTATCAGACTTCAAAATCCTCTAGAAATATTAGGTCGACCAATGATCACCACCATAGCTAATCTTTTTAGCAGGAAAAAGCCAAATCGAGACAACGATGACATGAACCCTTCTAAATCGACAATCAAACCTCTTGGTCACATTGCTTCCTCACATCTACGTAGTGTTGCTGCAACACCCATAAATGAGACTACAGGTCAGTCCTTTTCTCGAAGTACACTGAATATTAACTCATGTAACTTCATTGAGGCATCCCCTCAATCATCAAACTCTAAGGAGTCCAAAAAAATATGGTTCCCAAAAGAAACTAATTTCTCTGCTTGGTTGAACAATTATCTATCAAAACCGGTTAACCACGAAATTCCTCTCTTACTTCCGCGAAACTCAGGCGAATTAGCACAATTCCTCGATGTTGCAACACACTTTGGAAAAGAAATTCCAAATTTCAATTCAAAGATTGGTCCCATTAGCAGAATTTCGGGAGATGAACATCTCAAATGGGACAAGCAACGAGTAGCCGCTTATCAGGTAATTTTGGGGCATATACACATGCTGATTCATAGCAGAGCCCAAAATATTCCACAACACCGGTTTCATAGGCCTCACTCTGTAATAAGAGAGTTACCAATGTTCTTGGTATTGTGCATGATCCTGCTTCCAGCAACCCTTGCTGCACCAATTCCCTCAAGAGGCCCATCCCCGAACTTGAAAAACTCAACTTTTGAGTCAACAACCTTTAATTTAGCATTTCCAACTCTTGCAGCCATAATTATATTGAGTGCACTAGTGTATTCAAGGAGCCGTTCGCCAATTAGTGCGATTATACGTGCAAAAATAAATGGTTTAGAAATTCGGGCATTAGCTGATACGGGAGCAACAATAAGTGTAGCTCCCCTTTCTTTGGCAAAGAAAATAGGATGTGTCCTTTATGAATCAAAAGTGGAAGCTATTAGTGTTTCCTCACATATAATAAGCATATGTGCCGTGGGCGAAGTAATAATAAAACTTGGTGACATATCTCTGCGGAGTTCAATTAATTTTATACCTGATGACCAAGCAGGAGCCATGAAAAACTATGAGATAATCATAGGATGTGATATTTTTGTTAACCTGCCACCAATAACTTTTGACTTCACAAAAAAGGAAGTTATGATAGGTAAGTCAAAATTAAACATGGAAACAAATGATAGTACCCTCTCAAACCTAAAAGTTCGAGCGCTAGAGCACTATCGAATTCCTCCTGGTGCTCAAATACTGGTCAAAGCCAGGATAGATACTTTCTTGTCAATAGACAAAGATGTACTGGTAGAGAATTTGGACCCAAGATTGTCTGATGAACACCTAAGCACACCAGCCACAGTTTCAAAACCTAAGGGCAATTTAGTGAACATTGTAATTTGCAATCCAACGAATTTTCCTAAAAATATAATTAAAAATATGTGCATTGCAACTGCATGCGAATTAAATAGGTCTGACCATCCTAATCTTCTAATGGAAAGCACCTCGGATGAGATCAATCTCCTGAGGGAGTCACAAAAATTAATTAAGGTAGACCCGTCATTTAAAGTAGATTTTTCAAAATCATCAGTCTCAGGTGAAAATCTCAAAAAATTAAAGGAATTATGTGAAGAATTCCAAGACATTTTTAGCAAAAGTCAGTATGACCTTGGCTCTTGTACAGCAGGAGAACATGACATAGTAACCACGTCGGATACTCCTGTGTCATCGAAGCCACACCGAACACCCTTCAAATATCGTGATGAACTCCAAAAACACATTGATCAACTTTTGGCATCCGGAGTCATGGTTGAATCGGACACTCCGTGGGTCTCAAATATCGTCCTAGTGCAGAAGAAGGACGGTGGGTTAAGACCATGTATCGATTTTCGTAAACTTAACGACGTGACTGTTCCGGACCATTATCCACTTCCTAGATTGGAAACAATCATGGAACGAATAGGTAATTGTCGTTACTATTCGAGTTTGGACCTGTCCAGTGGATACCTCCAAATAAGGCTTACGGAGAGGGCATCACGAAAATGTGGTTTAATCACTGAGAATAAAATTTTCCAGATGGTCAATCTTCCCTTTGGTCTAAGAAATGCAACCAGTGCGTTTGCCAGATGCATGGCTCACGTCCTCACAGGTTTGGACGATTGTGTAATCGCATATGTCGATGACATACTGGTATACACCAGGGATGATAATTTTGGTGAGCATCTCAATGCGTTGAGAAGTGTTTTTGAAAGATTTAGGAGATTCAACTTAAAATTAAGTCCTAAGAAATGCTCATTCGCTGCGGCGACCATGAATTTTCTCGGATATTTAGTCAATGCTGATGGCTACACTCCTAGTCTAAGCAAAGTGGAAATAATTAAAAACCTTCCAGACCCTAAAACAACTCGAGAAGTGAAGCATGTAGTAGGAATGGCTTCGTTCTTTCGTAAGCATGTCCCTAATTTTTCTACAATCGTAGAACCATTGACCAGACTAACTAAAAAGGAAACCAACTTCGAGTGGGGTACAGAACAGGCTGCGGCCTTCAATGAAGTGAAAAGAATTTTAAGTGAAAAACCAATATTGGTGTTTCCCAATTATGACAAACCCTTTCATATCTTCACAGATGCTTCTAATGTTGGCCAAGGCGGGGCACTCATGCAGTGGAATGAACTGTCAGAAGCATATGAAGTTATTGCTTATTGCAGCAGAACACTGTCAGCGTCTGAACGCAAATGGCCTGCTGTCCAAGCGGAATTAGGAGCAATAATTTTTGCTTTGCGAAATTTCAAACCCTATATCTTTCTGACAGAAATTGAGTTGCATTGTGATCATAAGCCCCTCGCCTTCTTACTTAAAAAGGCAGAAGCGCATCCACACCTAGCACGCTGGTTAATTGAGTTACAGAATTATAATATTAAGATAATTCATGTAGCGGGAAAACAAAACCTTTTAGCTGATGGTTTGTCACGATACCCCCACGAAAGAACCCAAGAAATTGCCATTAGAGATTTGGCTGAATTAGAAGACATAGCAAATTTTCCCGTCTGTCTTGCGCTGAATATGAAGCCAAGAATGGTTCATGAACATTTTCTTTTAACCATCACTGCTCGTGATATAGAAGGAAAAACATTCGCCATTGATGTTCGGAAAGAACAAAATGACGATTCTGAGGTTAGGAAATTAATTGAATTTGTAAATTTTGGTTCATTCCCTGAGGGGACCACAGAAGTTGAAAAGGAAGATATTGCATCAAGAGCGGAAAATTTGAGTCTTTCCTCAGGCCTATTATACCAACACTTACCAGACCAAAATGCTCGAATGTACATTCCGCTTTCTCTTCGTCCACTAATTTTTGAAGCTTTTCACACTTCACAAATAAATGGTGGTCACATGAATATCAAAAAGACATTAGGGAAATGTAGAAGGTTTTATTGGCCAATGATGCACCGTGATATCACCAATTGGACCAGACAATGCATTACATGTCAATTAAGACATTCACCCAATCCTTCATACAGAGCAGAGATGCAAATGCCACCAAAAAATACTCTCTTCGCTCAAATTGCACTTGATTTGGCAGGTCCTCTTCCCCTTACGCAGAAAGGTAATAAACATATCCTTAACATAATTTGCACATTTACCAAATATGTAATCTCCGTACCTATCCCTGATGCCAAATCCCAAACAATTGCATTAGCGTTCTTTAAGCACTGCTATTTAAAGTTTGGAGGCTGTACGAGTCTTCTAACTGATAATGCCACGGCATTCACCTCTGATTTCTTTAAGTCCTTCTGTTCGCTTCTCTATATTAATAAATGTTATGCAATTCCTCATTGGAGCCAAGGGAATGCAGTAGTTGAGCGTTCATTTAGGACATTTCACAATATACTTGCGAAATATATTTCAACTGATGAACCAGATTTTGATGAGTTTCTCGAATGTGCTAACTTCTGTTATAACACATCCATTCACTCTTCCACAAGGGAGACTCCTTTCTTTTTGGTCTTTGGGCGTGACCCAATATTTTGCATCGAGCAAATTCTGAATCCCAACACCGAACCCGAAAATATCACTGAGGTTGACAATGTCAAGCAGAAATTAGTTAAGTCTCTTAGAAAAGCTTGGGAATCCGCTGCGGCGGTCATTAAAGAAGCTCAGTTACGGTCAAAAGTACAATATGACAAGTTAGTACGAAATCAAACCGTTCAAATAGGAGATAGGGTCCTATTACGCAATTACGCTGGAAAAGTTAAAACATCAAAAAAATTTCAATTACCCTGGAAGGGACTTTATCGAGTGATTGAGATTAATGGTGTCCTTATTACAATTGTCAGCTGCACATCTCCTCAAACAAACCCAAGAATTGTACACATTAATCAAGTCAAAAAGTATTTTGAGTACTCGGGACCCCCTTGCACCACCAAAAACCTTCAAAAAGACGAAGAACAAGCACTAAAGGAATTAGAATCAAAAGAACAAACCAATGTACCTGGCTATTCTCATGACTCCTATCAGAAAATTTCTGATAACACAGAATCATTAGAAAACACACCTGCACTCACCCCTAACATTTCACTCCCTTCACAGTCCAATGATAATCAGGTAAAAGAAAAAGAATTAAATAGAAATCTTTGCTCAAAACATAATCTCCGTGAAAAACCTCGGAAAAAGAAGCATTTTGGTAATTTTTGTGAGGACTAATAACATGGGATAACCAAAATTCAATCATATTTCCATTTTTTAACCATACTGTATTTTAGGTGCGTGGACCGACCTCGAGCAATCATTCGGACATTCATTAATTATAAATTGGCTAAACAATAAGTCCCGTGGGACTATTCAATGATTTTTTTTTTGTTTAATCAGTTCTGAGGAACTTTAAACATCTTAATTTTATTTAACTATAAAAGATTTCCTTTTAATTTTATTTTTGAAACATATTGCTCACACACTTCTGTCTAAGCCCTGCGGTGCTAATTAACGAGTAAAATAAAACACTGGAAAAATTGAGAACTCAAAGTTGAGTGTTCAAATATAAAATATTGAATTAAATAAATAAATAAAGGAGATATATGAATCCCGTGGGATTTAAGTTTTGGATCAGGGACGATCCCCAGATAAGAAGCGGAGGTGTAGTAATACAGTCACCCTTGGTCAAATCGTTTTGGCCTGGAACTTAAACTCAATTTCCCGGAATATTTCAAAAATCCAAATTTAAGCCGATTGGAAGCTCAATAAAATAATTATTAAATTTATACTTAAAAAAAAAAACTTTCTCAGATTTTCTTTTGGTCCACAATTCGAAAATCAATACCAATTTAATTTCAAATCCAATTAATTCACATTTTCAAAATAGACTTAAAAATAAATTTTAAAAAAATAATAATAAATAAATAAAGTTTTAATTTTTAAAAAAAAAGCGGATTTATTTTGGTAGCTCAATGGCAGAACTGTTCTGGATTAGGTGAAGGTATGAGAGTTCATTCACATCAGTGGCACGGCATTTTTCATTTTTAATTAAATAAATATTTAAATTTCTTCATTTAGTTTAAGCTTAATTCAAAAAAAAAACTTTTGTCTTAAAACAAATTAAAAAAAAAAAAGTCTGAGGACTTCACTCAAGTTTGGAAACTATTTAAATTTTAACGACCAGGGACGGTCTTTTGGAGGGCCGGAGGTGTAAGGCCGGGACCGGAAATGGCCTTTACCCTTCCCCCCCCCACATTTTATCTCTCCGATAGGGCTCCTCCCATCCCGAGGGGGCGCTTAAAAGGCAATGGAGAACCAGCCAAAGGGGTCAGTCGGATCAGTCGGGAGTCATTCAGTGGAATGGCCAATCGATCCCCGCCTGGGAGGCGCCCCCAGGCATCCATCAACATCCCTTCCCTTCCAAGCCCTGCGGGGCCTAATTACGGACGCGTAAGAGGGCTCCCCTGGACTATTTCCCTCATAAGCACTGGGTATGGGACATCACGGCTTTACTGGTAGCACCGGATGGTTCCAACCCTATGCTTACGGGGCTTGGGCCATGGGAAGAGGGGGATCCGATGTGGCAGACCGACTTTTCAGGGGATGTTTTGTGTTGCGCAAAGCGCCAATCATTTTAGAGTCCTGGCCAGGCCCCAGCAACCCCCTGGGAATCAATGCAAATTTTATCAAATCCAAAATTATCCCACGCGTGGTTCGATAAATATTTAAAAAAAAAAAAAAAAAATCCAAAAATTGTCCATGCATGGTTTTCGACAATTCACTGCAGTTTAAAAATATATTTAAAAAGAAAAAAAAAGTCCTAAAATTGTCCGTGCACGGTTTCAAAAATTTATCTGCAGCGGCAGTCAAAAAAAAATTGTCAAAAATTGTCCATGCATGGTTTCAGAAATTAACTACAGTTAAAAAAAAAAATATATCCATGCATGGTTTCGAAATCTCACAGTCAAAAAAAAATGACAAAATCATCCCATTCGTGGTTCACAAATCGATTCAGCAAAAAGAAAAAGAAAAAGGGGGAGCCAAAAATCGAAAAGGGACATGCCCTAGAAAAAAAAATCAAAATTCGCAGACAAATTAGTCCTTTACTCGGCGGGTATCAAAAAGGGGAATTTAATTAACCCCGGGAAAAGAAAAGACAAAAAAAATAATTACGGACGAATTAGCCATTTTCAGAGGTGCCCTTAAAAATGAGGGAAATTTTAATGAACCCCACGGGGTCTAATAAAATGTGTTTGATCCTTTCGCAAAAAAAATCAAATCTGTTCGATCTTAATCGGATTTTCATTAACCCTGAGGGGATCAATTAATTTGAAAAGCCATAATCAGATAATCATAAATAAATAAATAATAATAATTAAATTGAAAAAGATATTAAAATCAAAAACAATTAAAAATAAAGAAATTTAAAATTAAAAGAGGGAAAGGAGGAATTGAAAATGCAAATTACGTACATTGAGCACAGATATTTAGTCATTTAAATTGTGTCTCCTAAAATGAGGGTGAGTTTTAATGAACCCCACGGGGTCTAAAAAAAATATTGTTATGACTCATGATAAATCCCAAATTTTCGAGTCTTATTATCCCTGAGGGGCTCAATTAATTGGAATACAATTAAAAAAAATAAATAAATAATAATTAAAAAAAAAGAGGAATTTAAATTAAAAAGATTATTTAAAAACAAACAAAAATAAAAACACTTAAAATATTTAAATCGAAAAAGGGAGAGGGGCAGTGAAAATGCAATTCACGTGCACGGCAGCGCAGCACTAACTGTACAGTGACAAAGAGATGCCCATCTCTTCGCCCTTTCTCACCCCGTTGGGCCATCTCTTCCATCGCTTCGTTCCCCCCCCCCCCCCCGTCCCATCTCACATCGCTTCTCCCGTTCCATCGCTTCATCCCTCCTTGCCCCGTCCCATCATCTGCAGCAGATTATGCATTTAATGGCCAAAGTGTCCATTCCGCAACAAAGTGTAAGGGATGGGAATGGACACAATGGCGACACCCGATTGGCTGCCGTTAAACCCCTTGTGTACTACAGTGGCTTGGCTTCTCCCGCCCACCCACTGACGTCCCCTCCCCAAGCCATTCCCAGCTTCATTTGTATTTCATTTTCATCATTCTGCTCCGAAGTCAGCCAGCCGGCGTCTCAATGCCTATCAAATCCCTCCCCCAAATTCAACTCTTTCCCACATCTGATCAGTTCTTTTCTTTATTTTATTTCCCCAATTGATCAAATTATTCCCCATTTTAATCGTCCCCAATTTTCTCTTTGACATGTCCAATGACCTCATTTACCTCATTTTTGCCTGGTCAATTCTTGCCAATTTCATTTTCTGATTACCTCTTTTCCTGTTTTTGGCTATTCAATTTTCTCTTTTATTTCTGGTCAACACTTCATTTTCTGGTCAAATCGCCTTTCTTCAATTCTGGTCAAACCCCCATTTTCCATTTCCCTCATTACTCAAAATATTTCCCCCTTTTAATTACTGATCAGTCCCATTTTTCCCGCATTTTCATTTGATCAATTTCCTCATTTTTGCTAGTCAAAGTGCGCAAACTCTTGTGATCATTGCCATTCCGCTGTTTTTTTGTTAAGAATCAAATTGCGCACATTTTTTTTCCTCTCAATCAGTGCCACATTCCCTATTCTCTTTGCTAAAATTGTGCGCAATTCTTATCAGCGCATCCTTTCTCCTTTTGATCAGTGCCCTCCCTCCCCAATTTTATTTTCATCAATGCCACTTCTTTTGATCGGTTCCCCTCATTTTCATTGATCAAATGGTGCGCATTATGTGAAGTTGTCTATAGAGTTTATATTTATATTCCTTTTTTAATTTTTAAATAAAATTTTTATATCCCAACTTTCTTGCCGTTTTTCTACTGTTTGAGCCCATCTTTTGGGTACCCATTTGACCAACACTCAAAGGTAAGAAAATAAATTTATGTCATTTTTTTCCACAAATTTATTTACTTTATGACGTATAAACATTTAGTAAATTCAGCAAATTCTTACCTTAAGCTTAAGCTCTTTTTTTATAATTTATTTTAACTAGGGCTATCAATTTTATCTAAAGACATATTTATTTCCTGGTTTCTCAATGCTTTGAATATAGTAGGAAAACACTCTTTTTTTTGTGTTTACAAACAAAGTTGGGACTTTTATTTACATATTTTTACATATGTATTTCGAGCTTTTTATAAATAATTTACATATTGTAAGGCCGGGACCGGAAATGGCCTTTACCCTTCCCCCCCCCCACATTTTATCTCTCCGATAGGGCTCCTCCCATCCCGAGGGGGCGCTTAAAAGGCAATGGAGAACCAGCCAAAGGGGTCAGTCGGATCAGTCGGGAGTCATTCAGTGGAATGGCCAATCGATCCCCGCCTGGGAGGCGCCCCCAGGCATCCATCAACATCCCTTCCCTTCCAAGCCCTGCGGGGCCTAATTACGGACGCGTAAGAGGGCTCCCCTGGACTATTTCCCTCATAAGCACTGGGTATGGGACATCACGGCTTTACTATATTTCGGGATTTTCTGCATATTTGGTAAATATTTGGACTTTTTCTTATATTTTTTGCATTTTTTGAGTAATTTTTATTAAATGTCCCAAAATTCCGAATTTTTTCGTACTTTCTTTTTTTTATATATTTTGAGAAATTTATAGAAATTGCTTGTTAAAAATTAAAAACATTTTTTTGAAAATGTATCCATAAAAAAGGCAGTCCCCAAGTGCTGATCCATCTCCAGGCCTTCTCCCGACAACGCCATGTCGTTCGCATGGGCGTTGCCGTTGGTCTCCATTCCCTGAACATTTCGTTGGAATGTAAGCGCCGCTTTTTGGGAATTTTGTGCTATTTAATAATTATTTCTTGAGTTTAAAGGTTACAGTTATCCATTTTTACCCCATTTAAGACATTCGTCCGGACGCTTCAGTCGCAAGTGACCGACAAAGGTAAAACATTAAATTAAATTAATTTAATGTTTTACTCTCTTAAGTCTGCATAAATATCAAAAAACCGGTGTAGAATTCATCAATAAAAATTATGATTTTTTTTGATTCATTCAAAAAATTGGGGGAAATCCTTAAATGTAATGTTCACGTATTTTTTTAAAATTACTTCCGTTTTTTGTTAAATTCCCGGTCCCGTGACACTCTAATACAAACAGTAAAATCCAGTGTATTTATGCATAAAAATTCCAGTAAAATCTCATTCTTTATCATTTTCACCCGCACTTTGAAAATCAAATAAAAAATCGATAAAGAATTCAATAATAAATTTATTCTTCTCCTCATTTCTCTTCCCCTTACTTATTACCCTTTCTCTCTCTCACTCTCTCTCCCCCTCTTCTCTTTTTCTCTCTCTCTTCTCTCTCTCTCTCTTTATTTCTCTCTCTCTCTCTCTCTCTCTTTATTTCTCTCTCTCTCTCTCTCTTTATTTCTCTTTCTCTCTCTCTTCCTCTCTCTCTCTCTCTCTGTCATTTTTTCTGTCCTCCTCATTTCTCTTTCTCTCTACTTCCTCTATTACTCCCTTTGTCTCTTATTCACAGAAAAATGTCTAACCAATTCTATTTCTCTTTCCTCCCTCCCTTACATATTTTCAACAAATTGTTCACAAATACATACCTAAGTAGGATGTTTGATTTTTGCTCCTCCGCCTTTCTGGGTCATCATTTTGCCGAAAATTACATAAAAAATGAAAAAAATATTGACGTAATGAGTAGGGCTTCCTTTTTTAGGCATAAAAAAATCGCAAAATAGGCATTAAATAGGCACAAAAACCCTAAAATAGGCACAAAAATAGGAAAAAAGGTACTTTTCCGTTTTGGGGCCAAGGTTAGAATTTATTAAAAAACCAACAGCTAACTCAAATTGTGGCATTTATGCCTCCGAAATAATTTTGGCGCGTAGCTTTAGCAATTCTACGCGTCTGCTATTGATTTAAAAAAATATATATTATATATTTAAACTTTGGCCCCAAAACGGAAAAGTACCGAAAAAAAATTTTTAAGTAACGCTTTTTTGGTATTAAAACAAGTAAAAACTTAAATATTTCAATTGTAAATCAAATTATTAAATAAGGACAAATTTTAAATCAAAAATTTTTATTAAGAAAAAAATATTAAATTTTGGGATCATTTTTTTGAAAATTTTTTCAATTCTTAGGGGTGTATTTTCCGTTTTTATTGCATTTTTCTTATGGACTTTTTCAAAAAGCCTAAAATAGGCACTTTAGGCACAAAAACCACGAAATAGGCAAAAATAGGCATTATAAAAGTCATCATTGACACCCCAAACCAAGCGGAAAACGCGTTTTTCGTGCTTATCTTTGCGTATCAAGTGCGCAAAATTTTGGCATTTGCCTAAAAAAGGAAGCCCTAGTAATGAATGGTCATTTATTTTTATTTATCTTTATATTCCTCTTTTTAGGAGATATCATTAAACTCAAAAATGTCAATTTCGACCAATTCAATAAATTGTGGAGATGATTTCACACCAGCAGCAGAAAATGGGGGTAAATGGAGAGAAATTGAAAAATTGTAATTTTGGAATATGAAATTATAAAAATATTTAAATCAAAATTTAATTTTTATTTTTAGAAGTGAATGGCGATGCAATTAGTTTGGACAATGATGGACAATTTGACAGTGAATCGATCGCTGATCAACAACAGCTTAAGGTGGGCGAAAAAAGGGCTCATGGAAAATGCGTCAGTGAAAATTTTATGCCATAAAAAACAATACGGAAAAATGAAGAAAAGGGCCCTCCTAACATTTTAAAAAGATTTTAAAACAGGGAACAAATTTGGCATCATTCGTTGAATTACGTTTAAAACCCAAGAACAAAGTCAAACCGGCGCCATCTGAGGACCGGGACAATGAGTCCCAGTGAAAATGGATATTTCAGTACCAAATAAATAAGGAAGGAAAAAATTTAATAACGCAATATACAAAAGAGATTTTGCTAATGTAAATTCAGGAATTTCGTGAAAAGATTGCCAAAATGGAAATGGAATTGAAAATGGCCAAATTGGAAGTCGAAAATGTGAAGAAAATGGCCAAATTGGAACTCGAAAATGTGAATTTTGCTATAAAAAAGTTGTCAAAAAATTAAAAATTTAAAAGGGACAAAATTTAAAGCTGCAGGAAATGATGGTCGAACAGAAGACATTGAAGGAAAAAGTGGCAAAAATTGAACAAGAACAGGAGAAAAACGGTAAAAAATAATATAATTAAAGGAATTAGTAAAATTATTTTATGGAACTATTATTTTGAATAATTAAGTAAAATTAATGAATTTTCATTTACGATTGCCAAATGTTTGACTGATACAATATAAAAATTAAACTTTCACAGAAATGATAGAATTAATATTAAGAATATCAAATGTTTATTATTAAAACTTTGAAACCACTCAACAAGGCAAAGACATTAAAAATAAATAAAATTACTATTTTTAAAGTTTACATTTAAATTGAAAATTAATTCAATTTTAAGCCATTGCTGTGGATCAATTGACAAAAATGTTGAAAAAATTCAGTGAAATGGAAAAACAGCAAAAAGAACATACAAAAGGTGAGGAGAATAAATTAAAATGAAAATAAAATTTATATTTATTATATGAATTAAGAATTTTTTTATTTAATTAAATTGCCCAATTTAAATTATAAAAATTAATTTTAGAAAATTCGGACCAATTATCAAAAATGCAAAATAATCAGAAGATTACTTTGGAAAAAATCAGTGAATTGGAAATAGAACAGAAGCAAAGAAAGGTGAATTGATTTCCAAGGGTTAAAAACAAAAATATTTTTAATATTTTAATTGATTTTGTATTTATGCAATTTTATTTTAATATTTTATATTTAGGCACTTTTAAATTTCCAACAGAATTATTGGGATGCCAATTTTTGTCATGAGAATCTCAAAATCATTGGCGAGAAAAGTCTGACTTTCCTTTATACTGGAAATGATTATGGTATTTTTATAAATAATTTACTTATTTATATATTTCTTCTCTAATTTGTAAGGTTGTTATTCACCTGTCTTCGCTAAACATCCGATTTTGCTGAATAATAATTCGTCTAACATTTTTTACTACGAAATTTCAGTCAAAAAAATGAAAAGGTAAGAGATTTTATTATTTTTTAATATTAAATTTATTATTTAAAAATTCAGTTATTTTTTATTGTTATTCCTTTATTTTAATTTCTCAGTTTTATGAGCTTCGGATTCGCGGTCAAACAGCAGACAAAATTGGAAGAGATTCGAAATAAAAAGGGCACTTATGCCATATGAAAGTGATGGCGATATTCGGGTTAACGGAAAAGGAAAAGGAATAAATGCCAAATATTCATACGATGTTGGCGATACCGTAGGAATTGGCGTCAATTTGGCCACTCGGAAGCTCTTTTTCACAAAGAATGGACTTCGTTTGGGTTGGCAAATAAATATATAATTAAACTAATCTTAAATTATAATTCTTATTTAATTGATTTTTATATAAATCCCTTAACTTTTTCAAAGATTTCTCTGATATTTTCTCTGCTCCGTCTTTTGCTGCTGATTCTTTTCATCCCTTCGTTTCTTTGTGGGAATTTGGTAACAAAATTGAGGCGGATTTTGGGCCCAATTTTGAATTCGATTTGTCAACTCTCTGAGGAAGAAATATTCACTAAAGTTGATCAATTTGTTCGTTTTTAAATCTTTTTTATGCTTTTCTTCTTCATTTGATAATTTTGTTTTGAATTTTTGAAAATAAAGCAATAATCGAAATATTGTTATTCATTCATAATAAGTTTTCATCCCGCAGTTTTTTACTATGTTGGACAATTTAGGCAAACACAACTCACTTGGGTGTCTAAAATTTTGATCACTCCCGATCACACTGGAGGAGTGATCTGATCACAGATGTGGCCGGGGGGAGGGGGGTCCAACTGTGGCAACAGGCGCAGCCGGGGAAAATATTATTTAATTAAATTGTCAATAAGTTATAAAAAGTTCAAAAATTCTCTTTTTTGAAAAATTTTCCCGGCGGGGAGCAGGGATGTGTGAAGCTCGGCTTAGTACTCGAAGTCGAAGCTTGAATCGAAGCCCAACTTTTTTCGAAGTTCGAAACCCAAAAAACGCGAAGTTTTCGAACCTCTAAGCACGAAGTTTTTGAAAAAATGATTTTACCCTAACAAAACTTTATTCGTATTCACTAAAAATTAATTAAATTATAATTTAAAAAAATTAATAATTTATGCTTTTCCTAATAAATTTTTCATTTTTTGATTTTGATTATGGCTACCAACTGAAAATTTTCAAAATCAGCATTTGGCCGGTAAAAAATCAACATTTTGGTAAATTTTATTCCATGTTTAAAAACTCAATAAAACGTTTTTTGCGGCGTGCTTTTTCCACAAAAAAACTTTTTGTGAACGGTGTGCCGACGACGCCGGTGGGCGCCGTCGGGAAAAATTTTGAAATTTGAGGGTATCTTGTTAACAAATTTAAGCAAAAAATGTAGAAATTTTGCGATTTTGAGCCTATTTTAAATAAAAATTGGAGACGGGGTAGGCGTCGCCGGGCGGGTGAAAAGGAGCAAATTTTCAACATATTAAAATTCTACACTACATCATATTTTTAAAATGTTTATTTTTGAAAAATTAAAACAAAAACCAATACTTGGAGGGGAACTGATCTAACCAAAAATCAGGAACGGATCCAAGAGCATAACCCACTGGAACACCAATGCAATGAGGATTTCAAGGCAAAAAGTTATAATGAGATTTAAATTTAAATTTACCATAAGCCAATCATTAAGGTGTATTTTTCACTTTGAAAACTCAATCTTTAGGGGTGTATTTTTCTCGAAGTTTCGAGCATTTTCACGAAGCTCGAAGCACGAAGCTCGAAGTTTCGCCCACCCCTGGCGGGGAGAGGGGGTAATTATTAAAGCCTCGGAATTTCAAATTGCCGATCCCGTTTCGACATTTTTTGGGCCTACCGAATTCCAAAAATATTGGCAATACGAAGGTCTTCCCTGGCTCGGATGACTCATTCTCTGAGTTATTTATATATGCTTTTCTTCTTCAATTGTTAATTTGGTTTTTTGAATTTTTTTAAAATAAATCAATTAAAATTTAAATATTGTTATTCATTCGTAAAAAAATTTCATTCTTTTTATTTTTACTAAGTTGGACAATTGGTAGAGCAGAGTCAACTCCCTTAGTGAGTTTAAAATTTTGATCATCCTGCTGGAGGAGTAATCTGATCACAGTGGTCAAATTGACTTTTTTGATCAGCATCGAAAGTTGTATTAGCATGATTTTTCAGATTTTTATCAAGTGCACAAAAAATTACATATCTTAAGTCTTGTACTAATAAATTTCTTACAAAATTTTTTGCCAATTTTTGTATCATAAATTTTTTTTATAAACTACAATGGGGTAAAATTTCTGTTCAATAGACTACAGAATTCTAGAGCTAAAAAATCTCTGTTATCGGTTGGCCCACAAAAGTTCCAGATACAGGAAGCCTAAGACTGAAAAAATTTTCAAAATTTTTTTTCAAAGACTTTGGAATTCAGGAAGCCATAAATTTATGGAATTTCAACAAAGTGGTTTAGAAGGAATAATTCCATTATTTTGAAAATTTAACTGAAATTTGTTGACAATTTTGTTTATTTGTTACTTTGGATTCCGAAATTAAAAAAGAATAATTGAGTTCGGGTCCCACGTTGCCGAAAGGCATTGCCGTAGAAAATTTGAAAAAAAAATTTGGATTTTGTCAGTGATCAGAATTGAATATGAAATTGTCACAGGGCCGCCTTCTTCGTGTGGCTTGTCCAGTGCCTTCTGCTGCTCTTTTTGCCGCACCATTTTGCCAAGGCCGGCATATTCTGTGGCCTATTAACATTGTTGTTGGCGGATGTGGTGAGTCAGCCTCATTTTTTTCTAAAATTTTTTTTGAAATAATTTAAATTGTGTCCTTGGAGACTTCGGACCAATAGGATGGAATGATTCCGAATTTCGACATTTTTGGGGCCCTGGAATTCCGAGTTTCAAAAAGTATTGGTACCTCAGAATCCATCCTTGGCTCGGATGACCTAAGTTCTGTAATAAATTGAGTTATAACACTCAAGAAACTCTTTTAAAGTTAAAATTAATTTTTTTTTTTTTTTGGCGGCGATTTCTTTTTTATTTGTTGGACAAAAAAATGATCGCACCTAGAAATGAAAATTCTAGTCCATAGCTCAACATTTGGTCATTTTTATATCTTTTCTGAACCTGCATTCAATTTGGGCTGCTCTAGATGTTGATTTTAAGTGCAATTTTCGCGATTTAAACCTGTTCAAAAATCGGTTTTTTGATTTTTCCGCACCTCCGGAATATTTTTACGATGATTAGAGGTCATTAGAGATTGATTGGAACCCGTTTTGGGCGCTTTTTTGCGGGCCCAATTCTAAATGAAAAATAATTATTTTCGTAAAAACATGAATAAATTTGTATAAATTTTAGAAAAGCAAATAGTAAATAGTTGTTTTTTCTTGAATTCGTGATAATTTTTTTAATTTTAGACCTTTTGAGGGGAATAGTTTAGTTCCAATTGAGAGCCCACTCATTCCAACTTATGCCGCTCACATGATTTACGTTGTAGTTTTTTATCCCAACTTTTTTTCTGCCATTTTCCTGCCGTTTGTGCCCTTTTTTGGGTCACCGTTTGCCCAACACTCAATTCAAAGGCAAATAAAATGAATAAATGAACGATAAAAACTCTGAATTTGAGAATAAATTCAAATATTTAAATCCAACAATCTTGATATCATTTGAAAGCTCTTATCTCTTAACATGCTCTATTAGCCTTATAAAAAAGCGAAAAATTTTCTTGCATATAAAGATTTTTAATAAAAAATTTCAAAAATTTTGAACTTTTTTGCTATTTTCGTGTATAAGTTTTGGGTAATTGTCTAATCGCGAAGCAATAACTTAGAAAAAGCTTCTAAACATGTTAAACTTTCGAATGATGTCAACAATGTTGGATTTGGATGAGAATGGAAAAAGTTATAGAAAGTTATAGTGGAAAAAGATTCTGGTGCCGAACCGTGAAGGCCGAACTGAGGTAAACCGCGAACTCTTTGAACCTTTCGTTTCTCAATGGAGAGAAGACGTAGAGTAGTGATGTTCGAGACCAAAAATTTCCCGAGACTCGAGACCGAGACCGAAAACCCCGAGACCGAGACCCAAAAACCCGAGACTCGAATTTTTCAAAAAATTTTCCTATTCGCTTAAAAATCGTTTAAAATTTTATTCTTTTTTTAAATTTTGATTCAATTTCGTACAATATTTATCATTCAAAAAACGCACAAAACAAAAAATTCGTTAGTTTTTTTTCTCGCATTTTTTGAGTCAATTTAAAAAAATAAAGGGTATTTTGGAGCTCCGGCGGTGCCGATAGGCGCCGCCGGGAAATTTTTTTTTTAATTTGAGTGCAATTTGTTAACAGATTTACACCAAAAAATGACCACATGTTGTTACTTTGAGCTATTTTTAAAAATAAAATAGAGATTTTAGGGTCCGGCGGTGCCGATAGGCGCCGTCGGGGAAAATTTTGAAATGTTCAGTGCACTTTGTGAACAAATTTAGTCAAAAAATGACAATATTTTATGATTTTAATTGTTAAATTGTGATTAAATTCCCTTGAAAAAAGAATAATTTTAAAAAATTTGAAGAAAAAATAGTTACTTGGAGGGGAACTGACCCAACGCTAAAATGAAGACAATAACTAAGAACACAACCCACTGAACCATGCAGATTATTACTACGGGTACAAAGCAAAAAGTTACCAAAAGTATATTTATTTCTAACTTACTAAAAGCCAATCATTAGGGGTGTAAAAAAGTCTCGGTCTTGAGTCTCGAAAGTCTCGAAGACCGAGACCGAGACTGAAAACCCGAGACCGTGGCTCGAGATCGAGACCGAAAAAAGTGACTTTTCTCGAGTCGAGACTCGAGACCGAGACTCTCGAACATCACTAACGTAGAGACATATGGTCTTTTGCATTTTGAAGCAAATTTTGTGTTCTTTTTGTCCGTCCCATGATTTCCGACTTCCGATTGATTTTTGACCTCGGAATTCCGAAAAAACTTTAATCCTCGGAATTACGATTTCCGAAAGTTTTTGTGGCCTCAGAATACCATTCCTGCCAACCAAGTATTTAAGACTTTTCATCACCAAAAATTTCTGTTGTTTGATTTATCTGGTCATTTTAATTCAAAATAATTTTTAAATTTTTGTGTGCGATATTTGTTAATTGAAAGCAGTTTTGCTACGTTTTATCAGCATCGAAAGTTGAAAATTCTTTCAAATTTTATCACAGCGCGAAAAAATTATCTATTTAAACTTTTAGAGCAATGATTCAGTTACATGTAGTAGGACAACCAACTTTTGGTAAAATTATTAAAATTTCTAAGTTTTTGTGTGCTTCTTTTACCATTTTTCCAATTAGGTCATTCACATGAATTGCGTTGCTTTTTTGAATCTATTTGACCTCATTCCTCCACCTTTGTTCTTTATCATAATTCTCTCCATTTTTTGCCTTCCGGCAATAAAAGAAATCATAAAATAATTGTTCATAAATGAGGATGTTGGGAACTTTTTTTTAAATCCAAGATTTAATTTATTTAAATTTTAGAAGTGAATGGCGATGCAATTAGTTTGGACAACGATGGACAATTTGATGGAAAAAACAGTGAATCGATCATTGATCAGCAACAGCTTAAGGTGGATTAAAGAAAAAACACAGAAACAAATTGGGTGAAATATTTGAATTTATACGGACGAAATGATTTTGTTAATTTAAATTCAGGAATTTCGTGAAAAGTTTGCCAAAATTGAGAATGGCCAAATTGGAACTCGAAAATGTGAATTTTGCTCAAAATTGAACAGAAAAGGGATAAAAACGGTAAGATAAAATTAGTAAAGAAATTGGAAATATTTAATGGAATTATCTATTTGAATATTCGGAAAATTAATGATTTTCATTTTTCTTACATATTTTATTAATCCACTTTTTTCTTCAAAAAATTGGCGTTATTGAACCATCAATCGCAAGCAGTTGTGATTTGTTGGGACAAAACGGAAACGGTAGAAAATTGGCGGATAACATAGTGTAAAAAGTATACTGTCTCAAATAACTTATTCTTAAAACTTTGAATACCATTCAAAAAATTGGGCTCATTGAATAAAACCAAAGGGGAGAGACCATTTTGTTGCAAATTTTCTATAAAAAATATGTTTAGGAAGTTTAGACTTTCATGAAAAATTTGTTTATATCAATTTCCATTTAATAAAAATTGATTCTATTTTTAAGCTAATGCTTATCAATTTTCAACAATTTTGGAAAAAATCAGTGAAATGGAGAAGCAGCAAAAACATCAGCACGAAAATACGACAAAAGGTGAGAGAATTTTGGACAAAGAATAAATTATTAAGTATTAAAAGGTTTTTTGTTGAAAAATTAATAGTTATGAATATTTTATTTATTATTGTCCATTTTAATTTAAAAAAATTAATTTTAGCAAATTCGGACCAATTCTCAAAAATGCAAAATGATCAAAAGACTCTCTCGGCGGAAAAAGTCAATGAATTGGAGAAAGAACAGAAGCAGAAAAAGGTAAATTAAAGATTAAAAAAATATTTCTTCAATATTTATAAAATTGTGTATATAAATAATTTTGTTTAAAAAATTTAATGTTTTATTTTAGGCACTTTTAAATTTCCGACAGAATTATTGGGATGCCAATGTTTGTGATGAGAAACTCGAAATCATTGGCGAAAAAAAAATCTCATTTTGGGTTGGCCATTTGGAAGTGTTTGTTGATCAGGAGCAAAAGTTTAAGGTGATTTAAGCAAAAAATATCATTTTACCGTACTCCCAATACCCAAAAACAATTTACAGTACTCCCAACACAACTATAAAACCACCAAAAGATCATTCTACAGTACTCCAAACACACTCAAATACTGTATATTCAGCTCGTAAGCACTGATTTTGCGCGTCTTCGCTTTTTGGCCCACCGTTTCCAAATGGTACCGCTCCGATCACAGCCAATTCAAATTTTGCTCCATTTTGACCCAAACGAACTTTGTACAGTAGTCGATCAACAACCTAACCAACAAATACCGTATTTGACCACCCCATCGATGAACAACGATTTCAACAACTCAAGCAATGATCAGCAGCAAACAGCAGCAAACAGTGATAAGGCGATCAAAAAATTTGTTGATGATGATCAAAATGAAGACAGTCTTGATCAGTTGATTGCCCAAATTCGGACAAGTTTGGACATGTTAAACGGCGGGGCACCAAATGGGGAGCCAGAAGTGACATTGCGCCAAAACGCTGCGGGCAATTTGAATTTGCGCCAAAACGTTGCGGGCGATTCGAATTTGCGCCAAAATGGTGCGAATGTTGTACAGGATGATCAGCCATCTTCCAGCGGAGACGAGACATATTTGGCACAGATCAGAGCACGGCACCATGATGAACTGATCAAAAAGCGGAAGATACATGGTCGAAGAAAAGAGATCACGACGAATTCGACCAGTTCAACAACGAGCTCATATGAAAGAAATGGAAAAAGCTCCACAAGTTCAAGCCGTACCAGCAGAGGGACCATTCGGAGACGGAAATTATTGGCAAATAAACAAAATGTGCGAAGGACCGAGTCAACAAGCAGCAAACCATCAGTTTATATTTCGGAAGAAGTAGGTTTTGGCATTTAAATATTTGGGTTTTGGATTTCGAAATATATTGTTTTATTAATTTTAAAATTTTCGAAATTATTTTTCCTATATTTTTTAAGAATAAAAAAATGCCAAATTCAAAAATTCAAATTTAGCCAAGTGATGAAGAATTAATGAATGAAATGGACACAATTGGACAAAGACTCGAATGGATTCGGCAACAATTTGAGCAGCGGACTGTTGAGGGACAAATTGATGAAGACGAAGTAATAATCTGCATGGTTCAGTGGGTTGTGTTCTTAGTTATTGTCTTCATTTTAGCGTTGGGTCAGTTCCCCTCCAAGTAACTATTTTTTCTTCAAATTTTTTAAAATTATTCTTTTTTCAAGGGAATTTAATCACAATTTAACAATTAAAATCATAAAATATTGTCATTTTTTGACTAAATTTGTTCACAAAGTGCACTGAACATTTCAAAATTTTCCCCGACGGCGCCTATCGGCACCGCCGGACCCTAAAATCTCTATTTTATTTTTAAAAATAGCTCAAAGTAACAACATGTGGTCATTTTTTGGTGTAAATCTGTTAACAAATTGCACTCAAATTAAAAAAAAAATTTCCCGGCGGCGCCTATCGGCACCGCCGGAGCTCCAAAATACCCTTTATTTTTTTAAATTGACTCAAAAAATGCGAGAAAAAAAACTAACGAATTTTTTGTTTTGTGCGTTTTTTGAATGATAAATATTGTACGAAATTGAATCAAAATTTAAAAAAAGAATAAAATTTTAAACGATTTTTAAGCGAATAGGAAAATTTTTTGAAAAATTCGAGTCTCGGGTTTTTGGGTCTCGGTCTCGGGGTTTTCGGTCTCGGTCTCGAGTCTCGGGAAATTTTTGGTCTCGAACATCACTACTCTACGTCTTCTCTCCATTGAGAAACGAAAGGTTCAAAGAGTTCGCGGTTTACCTCAGTTCGGCCTTCACGGTTCGGCACCAGAATCTTTTTCCACTATAACTTTCTATAACTTTTTCCATTCTCATCCAAATCCAACATTGTTGACATCATTCGAAAGTTTAACATGTTTAGAAGCTTTTTCTAAGTTATTGCTTCGCGATTAGACAATTACCCAAAACTTATACACGAAAATAGCAAAAAAGTTCAAAATTTTTGAAATTTTTTATTAAAAATCTTTATATGCAAGAAAATTTTTCGCTTTTTTATAAGGCTAATAGAGCATGTTAAGAGATAAGAGCTTTCAAATGATATCAAGATTGTTGGATTTAAATATTTGAATTTATTCTCAAATTCAGAGTTTTTATCGTTCATTTATTCATTTTATTTGCCTTTGAATTGAGTGTTGGGCAAACGGTGACCCAAAAAAGGGCACAAACGGCAGGAAAATGGCAGAAAAAAAGTTGGGATAAAAAACTACAACGTAAATCATGTGAGCGGCATAAGTTGGAATGAGTGGGCTCTCAATTGGAACTAAACTATTCCCCTCAAAAGGTCTAAAATTAAAAAAATTATCACGAATTCAAGAAAAAACAACTATTTACTATTTGCTTTTCTAAAATTTATACAAATTTATTCATGTTTTTACGAAAATAATTATTTTTCATTTAGAATTGGGCCCGCAAAAAAGCGCCCAAAACGGGTTCCAATCAATCTCTAATGACCTCTAATCATCGTAAAAATATTCCGGAGGTGCGGAAAAATCAAAAAACCGATTTTTGAACAGGTTTAAATCGCGAAAATTGCACTTAAAATCAACATCTAGAGCAGCCCAAATTGAATGCAGGTTCAGAAAAGATATAAAAATGACCAAATGTTGAGCTATGGACTAGAATTTTCATTTCTAGGTGCGATCATTTTTTTGTCCAACAAATAAAAAGAAATCGCCGCCAAAAAAAAAATATTTAATTTTAACTTTAAAAGAGTTTCTTGAGTGTTATAACTCAATTTATTACAGAACTTAGGTCATCCGAGCCAAGGATGGATTCTGAGGTACCAATACTTTTTGAAACTCGGAATTCCAGGGCCCCAAAAATGTCGAAATTCGGAATCATTCCATCCTATTGGTCCGAAGTCTCCAAGGACACAATTTAAATTATTTCAAAAAAAATTTTAGAAAAAAATGAGGCTGACTCACCACATCCGCCAACAACAATGTTAATAGGCCACAGAATATGCCGGCCTTGGCAAAATGGTGCGGCAAAAAGAGCAGCAGAAGGCACTGGACAAGCCACACGAAGAAGGCGGCCCTGTGACAATTTCATATTCAATTCTGATCACTGACAAAATCCAAATTTTTTTTTCAAATTTTCTACGGCAATGCCTTTCGGCAACGTGGGACCCGAACTCAATTATTCTTTTTTAATTTCGGAATCCAAAGTAACAAATAAACAAAATTGTCAACAAATTTCAGTTAAATTTTCAAAATAATGGAATTATTCCTTCTAAACCACTTTGTTGAAATTCCATAAATTTATGGCATCCTGAATTCCAAAGTCTTTGAAAAAAAATTTTGAAAATTTTTTCAGTCTTAGGCTTCCTGTATCTGGAACTTTTGTGGGCCAACCGATAACAGAGATTTTTTAGCTCTAGAATTCTGTAGTCTATTGAACAGAAATTTTACCCCATTGTAGTTTATAAAAAAAATTTATGATACAAAAATTGGCAAAAAATTTTGTAAGAAATTTATTAGTACAAGACTTAAGATATGTAATTTTTTGTGCACTTGATAAAAATCTGAAAAATCATGCTAATACAACTTTCGATGCTGATCAAAAAAATCAATTTGACCACTGGGATCAGATTACTCCTCCAGCAGGATGATCAAAATTTTAAACTCACTAAGGGAGTTGACTCTGCTCTACCAATTGTCCAACTTAGTAAAAATAAAAAGAATGAAATTTTTTTACGAATGAATAACAATATTTAAATTTTAATTGATTTATTTTAAAAAAATTCAAAAAACCAAATTAACAATTGAAGAAGAAAAGCATAAAAAATTAAAAAGAAGTCAATTCTTTCTTCCTCAAAGAGTTGTCAAATCGAATTTGAAATTGGGCCCAAAATTCGCCTCAATTTTGTCAACAGAAAGCAACAAAAAAACGAAGGGATGAAATAGTTAACTAAAATAGTGAGTAAAAATGCCAAAATAGTGACAAAATAGTGAAAAAAAGTCCGAAATAGTGATGTTTTAGTGACATATTTTTCAGCCAAAAATTGAGCAAAAATAATTTTTATTCACTGATTGCAGTTGCAAATGAGGTACATTTCCTTTCTAATATTTTCTCAGCAAAAATTGACATTTTTAACACAAAAATTTTGTCAAGAAAAAAAAATTGGGGGGATGAATTTTATAAAATTTTCCTATTCTTAGGGGCGCATTTTGAAAAATTTTAGGTCGATTCTTAGGGGTGTATATTTTTTGAAAAAAAATTTTTGTTTGATTCTTAGGGGGGTATTTTTTCTTTTTTCTTGCATTTTTGTTAAGGAATTTTCCAAAAAATGCCGAAATAGTGACAAAACGCCAAAATAGTGAATTTTCACTATTTTCTTACGAAGCGCCAAAATAGTGATTTCTAGTGACCGATAGTTACATCAGAATCGAAAAATTTCAACGCAGAAATGCGTTTTTTGAGCTCCTTTCTTCAAAACAATTAAGCAAAAAAATTAGTTAAATCACTAAAAATCGCATCCCTATAAATAACTCAGAGAATGAGTCATCCGAGCCAGGGAAGACCTTCGTATTGCCAATATTTTTGGAATTCGGTAGGCCCAAAAAATGTCGAAACTCGGAAATCCTTTCCATCAGGCTTTAGCCAGAAGGTCATTATCGGAACCCGATCGGGCCCATGCGAGATTAATCTCGCGGGACCCTGTCCCACTAAAAATTTGAGTTCCAATCCTGCAGCGGGATCGGCAATTTGAAATTCCGAGGCTTTAATAATTACCACCCTCTCCCCGCCAGGGGTGGGCGAAACTTCGAGCTTCGTGCTTCGAGCTTCGTGAAAATGCTCGAAACTTCGAGAAAAATACACCCCTAAAGATTGAGTTTTCAAAGTGAAAAATACACCTTAATGATTGGCTTATGGTAAATTTAAATTTAAATCTCATTATAACTTTTTGCCTTGAAATCCTCATTGCATTGGTGTTCCAGTGGGTTATGCTCTTGGATCCGTTCCTGATTTTTGGTTAGATCAGTTCCCCTCCAAGTATTTGTTTTTGTTTTAATTTTTCAAAAATAAACATTTTAAAAATATGATGTAGTGTAGAATTTTAATATGTTGAAAATTCGCACCTTTTCACCCGCCCGGCGACGCCTACCCCGCCCCCAATTTTTATTTAAAATAGGCTCAAAATCGCAAAATTTTTACATTTTTTGCTTAAATTTGTTAACAAGATACGCTCAAATTTCAAAATTTTTCCCGACGGCGCCCACCGGCGCCGTCGGCTCAGCGTTCACAAAAGGGTTTTTTTGGAAAAAGCGCGCCGCAAAAAACGTTTTATTGAGTTTTTAAACATGGAATAAAATTTACCAAAATGTTGATTTTTTACCGGCCAAATGCTGATTTTGAAAATTTTCAGTTGGTAGCCATAATCAAAATCAAAAAATGAAAAATTTATTAGGAAAAGCATAAATTATTAATTTTTTTAAATTATAATTTAATTAATTTTTAGTGAATACGAATAAAGTTTTGTTAGGGTAAAATCATTTTTTCAAAAACTTCGTGCTTAGATGTTCGAAAACTTCGCGTTTTTTGGGTTTCGAACTTCGAAAAAAGTTGGGCTTCGATTCAAGCTTCGACTTCGAGTACTAAGCCGAGCTTCACCCACCCCTGCTCCCCGCCGGGAAAATTTTTCAAAAAAGAGAATTTTTGAACTTTTTATAACTTATTGACAATTTAATTAAATAATATTTTCTCCGGCTGCGCCTGTTGCCACAGTTGGACCCCCCTCCCCCCGGCCACATCTGTGATCAGATCACTCCTCCAGTGTGATCGGGAGTGATCAAAATTTTAGACATCCAAGTGAGTTGTGTTTGCCTAAATTGTCCAACATAGTAAAAAACTGCGGGATGAAAACTTATTATGAATGAATAACAATATTTCGATTATTGCTTTATTTTCAAAAATTCAAAACAAAATTATCAAATGAAGAAGAAAAGCTTAAAAAAGATTTAAAAACGAACAAATTGATCAACTTTAGTGAATATTTCTTCCTCAGAGAGTTGACAAATCGAATTCAAAATTGGGCCCAAAATCCGCCTCAATTTTGTTACCAAATTCCCACAAAGAAACGAAGGGATGAAAAGAATCAGCAGCAAAAGATGGAGCAGAGAAAATATCAGAGAAATCTTTGAAAAAGTTAAGGGATTTATATAAAAATCAATTAAATAAGAATTATAATTTAAGATTAGTTTAATTATATATTTATTTGCCAACCCAAACGAAGTCCATTCTTTGTGAAAAAGAGCTTCCGAGTGATAAAATGAACACAATTCCTACGGTATCGCCAACATCGTATGAATATTTGGCATTTATTCCTTTTCCTTTTCCGTTAACCCGAATATCGCCATCACTTTCATATGCATAAGTGCCCTTTTTATTTCGAATCTCTTCCAATTTTGTCTGCTGTTTGACCTGCGAATCCGAAGCTCATAAAACTGAGAAATTAAAATAAAGAAATAACAATAAAAAATAACTGCATTTTTAAATAACAAATTTAATATTAAAAAATAAAAATCTCTTACCTTTTCATTTTTTTGACTAAAATTTCGTAGTAAAAAATGTCGGATGAATTATCCATCAAAATTGGATGTTTAGCGAAAATAGGCAATAGCAACCTTACAAATTAGAGAAGAAATATATATATATATATAAGTAAATTATTTATAAAAATACCATAATCATTTCCAGTATAAAGGAAAGTCAGACTTTTCTCGCCAATGATTTCGAGATTCTCATTAGAAGCATTGGCATCCCAATAATTCGGTTGGAAATTTAAAATTGCCTAAATATATAATATTAAAATAAAATTGCATAGATACAAAATCAAATAAAATATTAAAAATATTTTTGTTTTTAACCCTTGGAAATCAATTCACCTTTCTTTGCTTCTGTTCTATTTCCAATTCACTGATTTTTTCCAAAGTAATCTTCTGATTATTTTGCATTTTTGATAATTGGTCCGAATTTTCTAAAATTAATTTTTATAATTTAAATTGGGCAATTTAATTAAATAAAAAAATTCTTAATTCATATAATAAATATAAATTTTATTTTCATTTTAATTTATTCTCCTCACCTTTTGTATGTTCTTTTTGCTGTTTTTCCATTTCACTGAATTTTTCCAACATTTTTGTCAATTGATCCACAGCAATGGCTTAAAATCGAATTAATTTTCAATTTAAATGTAAACTTTAAAAATAGTAATTTTATTTATTTTTAATGTCTTTGCCTTGTTGAGTGGTTTCAAAGTTTTAATAATAAACATTTGATATTCTTAATATTAATTCTATCATTTCTGTGAGTTTAATTTTTATATTGTATCAGTCAAACATTTGGCAATCGTAAATGAAAATTCGTTAATTTTACTTAATTATTCAAAATAATAGTTCCATAAAATAATTTTACTAATTCCTTTAATTATATTATTTTTTACCGTTTTTCTCCTGTTCTTGTTCAATTTTTGCCACTTTTTCCTTCAATGTCTTCTGTTCGACCATCATTTCCTGCAGCTTTAAATTTTGTTCCTTTTAAATTTTTAATTTTTTGACAACTTTTTTATAGCAAAGTTCACATTTTCGAGTTCCAATTTGGCCATTTTCTTCACATTTTCGACTTCCAATTTGGCCATTTTCAATTCCATTTCCATTTTGGCAATCTTTTCACGAAATTCCTGAATTTACATTAGCAAAATCTCTTTTGTATATTGCGTTATTAAATTTTTTTCCTTCCTTATTTATTTGGTACTGAAATATCCATTTTCACTGGGACTCATTGTCCCGGTCCTCAGATGGCGCCGGTTTGACTTTGTTCTTGGGTTTTAAACGTAATTCAACGAATGATGCCAAATTTGTTCCCTGTTTTAAAATCTTTTTAAAATGTTAGGAGGGCCCTTTTCTTCATTTTTCCGTATTGTTTTTTATGGCATAAAATTTTCACTGACGCATTTTCCATGAGCCCTTTTTTCGCCCACCTTAAGCTGTTGTTGATCAGCGATCGATTCACTGTCAAATTGTCCATCATTGTCCAAACTAATTGCATCGCCATTCACTTCTAAAAATAAAAATTAAATTTTGATTTAAATATTTTATAATTTCATATTCCAAAATTACAATTTTTCAATTTCTCTCCATTTACCCCCATTTTCTGCTGCTGGTGTGAAATCATCTCCACAATTTATTGAATTGGTCAAAATTGACATTTTTGAGTTTAATGATATCTCCTAAAAAGAGGAATATAAAGATAAATAAAAATAAATGACCATTCATTACTAGGGCTTCCTTTTTTAAGCAAATGCCTAAATTTTGCGCACTTGATACGCAAAGATAAGCACGAAAAACGCGTTTTCCGCTTGGTTTGGGGTGTCATTAATAAAAATTTTTGATTTAAAATTTGTCTTTATTTAATAATTTGATTTACAATTGAAATATTTAAGTTTTTACTTGTTTTAATACCAAAAAAGCGTTACTTAAAAAAATTTTTTCGGTACTTTTCCGTTTTGGGGCCAAAGTTTAAATATATAATATATATTTTTTTAAATCAATAGCAGACGCGTAGAATTGCTAAAGCTACGCGCCAAAATTATTTCGGAGGCATAAATACCACAATTTGAGTTAATTATCTCTTCGAATGGATCTGCAATTCTACTAGCTCGCTGTTGGTTTTTTAATAAATTCTAACTTTGGCCCCAAAACGGAAAAGTACCTTTTTTCCTATTTTTGTGCCTATTTTAGGGTTTTTGTGCCTATTTAATGCCTATTTTGCGATTTTTTTATGCCTAAAAAGGAAGCCCTACTCATTACGTCAATATTTTTTTCCCTTTTTATGTAATTTTCGGCAAAATGATGACCCAGAAAGGCGGAGGAGCAAAAATCAAACATCCTACTTAGGTATGTATTTGTGAACAATTTGTTGAAAATATGTAAGGGAGGGAGGAGGAAAGAGAAATAGAATTGGTTAGACATTTTTCTGTGAATAAGAGACAAAGGGAGTAATAGAGGAAGTAGAGAGAAAGAGAAATGAGGAGGACAGAAAAAATGACAGAGAGAGAGAGAGAGAGGAAGAGAGAGAGAAAGAGAAATAAAGAGAGAGAGAGAGAGAGAAATAAAGAGAGAGAGAGAGAGAGAAATAAAGAGAGAGAGAGAGAAGAGAGAGAGAAAAAGAGAAGAGGGGGAGAGAGAGTGAGAGAGAGAAAGGGTAATAAGTAAGGGGAAGAGAAATGAGGAGAAGAATAAATTTATTATTTAATTCTTTATCGATTTTTTATTTGATTTTCAAAGTGCGGGTGAAAATGATAAAGAATGAGATTTTACTGGAATTTTTATGCATAAATACACTGGATTTTACTGTTTGTATTAGAGTGTCACGGGACCGGGAATTTAACAAAAAACGGAAGTAATTTAAAAAAAATACGTGAACATTACATTTGGTGCTGCAACATTTGCGCCCCTACATTTGCGCCCCGAACATTTACGCCCCTACATTTGCGCCCCTACATTTGCGCCCCTACATTTGCGCCCCTAACATTTGCGCCCCTACATTTGCGCCCCTACATTTGCGCCCCGAACATTTGCGCCCCTTACATTTGCGCCCCTGTTTGTGAATAAAAAAAATTTATTCATGAAATTGCCTTTCCCAAGGGCTAACGGGAGATTAATAAGATTATTTGTTTATTCAATCCAGGGGTCTCATCCGATTTCTTTGATACTCACCTTTATCTTTGATTGGACTAACAAACCTTTAATTGCTTTTCTGATTTGGTATTTTTATCTTAAATTACGTTGCCAAAGGTAGATAGGAGCCGAAAATCGCTTGTTGAAGCTGGAGTGAAAGCCTTCCAGGCCATTATTAGTGCGGCCTATAGTATCAAGGACAGAATCATGCATATTCCATGTTTCTGGCGCAAATAAATGTCGTCGGTTTCTATTTCCATCAACCCAAGAAGAGATATGTTTTATAAAAAACATAACAACAATTTAAAAACATAACCTACGATGCAAAGTAATCAAAGATAGGATGCGCTTGTATAGGTGCTTATTTCTAAGAATTTGATAACCCTCTTTCACATAAATTAAAGGAAGAAACGAAATCGCCGACAATGTCGCATAAAATAATTTAAAAAATTAATTATACTTTTAAAAGCAAAAACAGTGGCGACACGAAAAGTGAAAAATTCAAAGGCGGATCTTGGGAGAAGGAAAACAAGAGTTATTTGGATGTGCTTGATGTTTTTTGATGAAATCACTCCCGTTAGCCCTTGGGAAAGGCAATTTTATGAATAAATTTTAATTCATAATCGGGGCGCAAATGTTAGGGGCGCAAATGTAGAGGCGCAAATGTAGGGGCGCAAATGTAGGGGCGCAAATGTAGGGGCGCAAATGTTCAGTCACCTTACAAATTACTATTTTTCATTTTATTAATACACGTTTTTCTATTTTTCCAAAAGACTGGTGTTCCGTCTTCACAAAACATTCAATTTTGGACACTTCAGCAGACTCCGGCAATTTTTACTTTGAAATTGGCGTGGAAAAGGGCAAATAGTGAGAAAAAATAGAATTAGAATTTTAAAAGAGTTAAATAGAGTTACAAATTATAGAGAAGGAAAATCCTAAAATTATTAGCTCTAATATCAATGAATGCCTATTCGTTAGAATGCCAAACTTTTTAGGTTTTGAAGGATGACTTTAAAATTTTTTATTCATTTTTATTGCATTTTAGTTTTTATATTTAAAAATATTAAATTAGTGAGGGTATAGTGATTGATAAAATTCCAATATATAGGTTTAAAATAAGTATTTAGAGAAGAAAGCGTCAAAAAGCGTGATTATTGTTTATTAATTAAGAATTCATACAAAAATATATTTTAATCAACTAAAATTGTCCCCCCTAATTAAAATGTAATTACGCTTTTAGTACCTACGGTGTGCTGTTCGGTATCGCAGTTAAACACCCGATGCAATTGGGGGAAAATATTCGAATTCGTTGTGACACTTACGCATACCAATGCAATGGTCATTTTTGGATTAATGGGACCAGAAAAGATGGAAGTCTGAATATTATGCTGGTGATGTTGTCGGATGTGGCGTTAATTTGGCCACTCGGCAGATCATTTTCACGAAGAATGGACACCGATTGGGTCAATTAATAATAAAATAATAATAATTAATAAAAATAAAATGTTTTTGTTTTCAGGTACCACCAATTTGGCCATTTCATCTTCCTTTTCTGCTGACCACGTGTTTCCTTTTGTTTCTTTGTTTTCGTTTGGCGACCAAATTGAAGCAAACTTTGGGCCAAACTTTTTACTTGCGAACATTTAAAGGAAAAAAATTGTCAATATTGGATTTTTTCAATGATGCATTTTTTGGATATTTTTTGTTGTTTTTTTTATGGAATGGAAAATTTATTTTTTTAAAAAGCAAATTACTTAAGCAATGTTTTATCAACAAATCGGCTTTAAGAAACGAATAGCAACATTTTCCTTTATTCTCTATTAAATTTATTTTTCTCTAACCATATTTGGGAATATCGATTGTTTTTTGACGCGTTCTTTTCCAATGTTTTCGCCATCTAAGTTCTTTATTTTTGAATGTACAGATTTGTCAAAACGTACAGCACATAAATTTTGAAGTTCTGGTAATAATTCAGATGGTGGTATGTATAAAAACCTTTTTAAGCGGTTTTCGGAATAGCTAATCACGAATATAATTTCGAACCCCGAACATGAACTTGAACAAAAAGTCGAAAGTGCAAATCCCTGAATTTCGGATTTTTAGTCTAGAAATGCTTTAAATGGTCTTTTTTTGCATGAGTTATGTTTCAGTTTATTTCCATGTATTTCAGCCACGAAAATGCAAAATTCGAAGATTTAAACTTTCGACTTTTTGTTCAATTTCAGGTCTGGGTTTCGGAATTTTGCAAAATAAATATTATATTCGTGATCAGCGTCACAAACTACCCTAGAAATGGCTTTTTATTTGAAAATTTCAAGGGGGAGTGGTCTCAAAACAGAAAAGTTTGCAAATGAAAACATTAATTAATGAAAAAATAATTACTTTTTATTATTTCAGGAATTGCGTAAAAAATTTGCCAAAATGGAAGTGCGGGAAACAAAACATTTGAGCAAGATTGATGAACTTGAGAAGGTGGGCTTTTGCACGAATTGGACGGACTGAGAAAATTAGCAAAAGGAGGGAAAGTGCCGGGATAGAAAAGATGAGGGGAATAATACTTTAGATTGCGTGACGGACGTTTATAAAAAATTTAAAATTTTTTTCTAAGATAAAAGGATTTTCAGGGCGGAGAACCCAAATCTGACATCTGCTGTTTTGGTCTATATCGAACCTTGTTTTTAACAAAATGTCGAAAAGTAATTTGAAAATTTCACATTTACGCAACAAAATCAATTGAACTTTGAAGATAAAGAAGAGTCTTAAATGTGTAAAAATTTAAAGAAACTTAAAAAACAACTCACGGGAATTGATACATTTAACTTTCATTAGCTCAAAGTTTCCTTATTTGACTGCAAAATTTCATTAAATTTCAAAAAATTTATCTCAATGTTTAGGGTTATATTGAGATAATATCAATTAAAATTTGTTTATTAAAGAAGAGTTATTAATTAATTAAATATTTTATTTTAAGATTTTTGAGTGTCGTCAGAGCACCAAAAAAAGCCAAATTTCATTATTAAAAAATTATTGAAATTTTTCAGAGAACCCATGAAGCCGAGTCGGAGCAGCAGAAGCTGATCGCTGATCGAAACGTGTTGCAGGCGAAGATGGCCAAAATGGAGAAGAAGCAAAAGAAGCGAAAAGAAGAAAAGGAAAAATACAGTAAGCGAATTGCGAGTGAATGGTTACTGTGGTTTTTCCATTAAATTATCGTAATTTTAATAATTACTTCCCCCCTTTTTTAAGTATCTGCTTTTGCTCAAAGCATGCAGTTACAAGCGGAAAAAAACAATCTCCAGGACAAAATTAGCAAAATGAAGAAGCAACAGCATCAAAGGGTAAGTTCGTGCTGGCATAAAAATGCCAATTACAGATTTTTCTAAAAAGAGACAGTTTTTTAATAACCAAATTAAATAATCTTGGTATCATTAGCTCCTGAAATTAGCTCTTTTTACGAAACAACAGGATCTAATAAATTAATGAATGAAAAAATGAGAAAGGAGGCGAAATTAATGATGGAAATTGCCATTGTTTTTGTTGAAAAATTTTCTTTAAACAAAGGTAAAAAAGTGAGTGAAAATTTTTTAATCCCAAAAACTATTTAAAAATGTTTTAAGATGCTTTTAAATTTCCGACAAAATTATTGGGATGCCATCGCTTGTCACAACGAACTCAAAATCATTGATGCCAATAATTCGGTTGTGCAGTGCAAGGGAACTAATTGTGGTAATTAGTGTTATACTTGCATAACCGTTTATATATAATTGTTCTTTAAAAGAATTGCGCTCCATCTTCGCGAAGCATTCGATTTTGCTGAACAATGACTCATCCGACATTTTTTACTTTGAAATTTCGATCAAAAATTTGGGAGGGTGAGAGAAATTCGTATTTTGAATATAAAATTCTTTTTTTCATTTCAGCTTTCCCATCGTTTTCGGTTTCGCCGTCAAACAGCAGACAAAATTGGACAAAAGAATTTACCCGCGTAATGGAACTTATGCACGCTCAAGCAATGGCACATTTTGGATTAACGGATCACCGAAAGGGCCAAATGCCGACTATTCTTACGGTGTTGGGGACGTAGTCGGATGCGGCTTTAGTTTGGCCACTCGACAGATCATTTTCACCAAAAATGGACGTCGTTTATGTTAGTAAGACAATAAAGAAAATCCAAGGAAACAAATTAAATTTTTGTTTTTTTATTGAAATTTATGAAAAATTTATTATATTTTTTTGCAGCGACGTTTTGGGGTGTACAGATAAACTCAATTGAATCCTTAAAAAACGAAAAATGTAACACCCACTTATTTTCCTACTTTTTGAACATAAATTTTTGCATTAAGCATTAGAATTGTCATGAATTAGTTAAGTACTGTGTGCTCTGAAAAAAGAGACAGTAATTAATTTATGATTATTTCATTTTTACAGATTCTTCCGATTTGGTCGAAGATTCGCTTTTTGCTTCTTCTGCTGATGACACTTTGTTTCCATGCGTTTCTTTGCGCGATTTTGATGACAAAATTGATGCCAACTTTGGTACCAATTTAAAATTTGATTTGGATACACTCTGCTGATTTGTGAAACATTCAAAAAATCTGATCACTTTTATCGATCATTCTTTTATTTATTTTTTCTTTCCATTTACTCATATAAATCTGTTTTTTTTTTAATTTGAACAAATTAAGGGGGGAAGAAAATAATTGTTGCTTGGGTTCAATTCCCCTTTGAGATATGAAATTTTTATATTTTCTTTTAATTAAAAATTATTTTTCTTTATTTTTAAAACAGTAATAAATCTACAAATTAAGCAACGATAGGGTAGTTCATTTTTCTGACAAAATCTGTTAACAAGTTAAACTAAAAATTACAAAATTGTTCCCGGTGGCGCCTCTCGGCACCGCCTGACCCTCTCCATGTACCACAAAAGATTTTGTAAAAGGCGCGACGCAAAAAAAAAAAAAGATTTAATGTAAGAGGCCTATATTTAATTCGAAATTAATTTTGATTTAGTTTAATTACATTTAATTATTTACACTAAAATGGTAAATTTAAACTGATTTCATAATTTTTGTTGTTGTTGGTATTTTATTTTGAAAGTTGTCCAATACAAAAAAAAGACCCGGTAGCACTTTAGTAAAGTGTCACTGATCAGTCATTACGGTGGTTTAAATTTAAAATATAAAAGTGAGATTTGCGGGAATAATCCTGAGGGATCGTGTCCTGAATAAATCTTTGAGTTGCAGTCCCACAGCGGGACCCATAAAATTTTCGGGCTCTATATTAGTTAACCCATCATTTTCACATCATTTGTCATTTCTACTTTTTTGTTTCCTGTAAATATTCTCCAGAATTTGCTTTCAACTTCTTTTTATATACTCTTTTCCGTCCGTCGACTAATCGGACTTTGGCCGACCATCGGATTAATTTTCTGAATTTTTCTTTGTGTTTTATAAAAACCAATCACCCAATCAGCTTCATCATCTTTGCATTTTCATTTTCCCATTAGTTATTTTGTCTGCACATTCATCTCCATCTCTTCCTAATGATGGGTGGGGCAGGGGTTTTTTCAATTCGAATATTTTGCATAAATTGATTGCTTTTTAGTTGAAATGTTTTCTAATAATGTATCCCCATCTACTGACGGAGATTGATTGGCCAAGCAGATAAAGATCATCAGCATTTGGCCTTAAAATATTTTGCATTTGTTTGTTAGTACTTTTGCAGTGACTTTCTTCCCAGTCCCATCCCATCCTCCAGCAGCACAATTATTTATTTGTAATATAAACAAAATTTGTATTGATTTTTTATTATGCAATAAATGATCATTAGGATCATAATTAATGAGAAAATATTAAATGTATGTATAAAATAATAAATGACTTCAGATTATTCAAAATTGAAATATTATGAATTTTTCGAGTGATTCGTCAATAAATGAGAGGGAATTTTCGCCTAACGATCGTAAGCAATTGTTTGAAAAATCAAAAATGAATTAAAATTTTGTATTTATTTAATTTGCATTTTCTTTTTCAGCAATTTTTCCAAATCTGAGCCAAGCCGAAGAATTGCGTGTTTTGATGGCAAGAATTGCGCAATTGCAGCAAAATGCGACAATGGAATCGTCAAGTGCGAGTTTTGATGTGTTGGGACAGGATGGAAATGGTAGTAATGTTTTAATAATTCATGGGTTACGGTAGTTAATTTATTATGGTAACAAGTTAAATATAGAAAACTACGATGCCCTCCCCCCATTCTTTGACAAAAAAACAGAGAAATTGTACAATTTCGGATGCTTTTCGGGTGTTACTAGTATATATGGAAAAAAATCGGTTCCCCACAATTCCTACCTAAATATTGTTGTTAGCTTATCCAAAAACCCCTGGAAATTCAGAAATTTTCATATGAAAATTGATTTTTTTTAATGGAGTAAATAAATTAAAAAACAGTAAGGTATAAAAAATGATATGATAATTTTAAATTTTAGAAATGAATAATGAAGGGACAAGCTTTGATGGCGGTGGACAGCAGAAATATGCTGACAACAGCAGAACAACATCAATCGTTGGTGAGAAAATATTATTATTTTTTGTTAAAATATTTATTTCGGGGCGGGGGAAGCGACGGTTTCAAAGGAAAACAGGAAAATTTTGAATTTTAATTCCCTTTATTAGGGAATGTACAAAATTTAGCATAAGCAACAAAATGAAGAGAAGGGAAAATAAATGTAAAAATCAAATTATTGTAATTAATTACAGTATCCTTTTTGTTTCTATATTTAAATACTTTTCAGTTTCTGCTGAGAAATTCAACGCAATTTTGGAGAGAATCGGTGAATTGGAGAAGCAAATAGTGATAAACAACAATTTCAAACCAGTGCAAACAATGATTCTTGTCTTTTTAATATTTTATAAATGGCGTGATTAGGCTCATTAATGTCAATTTTCTGCCTAAGATTTTTAAATATGTTAACTCAATGGACCGATTCCTTTCTTAATGAATGTTCTCAATGTAAAATGCTTACAATAATAAAAAACGATTGGCAAAGAAGAATCCCGAAAAATTGTTTAAAAAAACATTAATTGTATGCCAGAAGATGGGTGGAGTAAATTGTTATTCAAGTGAAATAATTATTGATCAAAAAACTATTTGCATTCATTACTGTAATTATATTTTTGCCAAGAGTCTATTGCCATAATAATAACAATTAATGTGTTACTCCGAAAAAATATTCAGACCGAAAATAGTGATAAACAACTATTTCAAATCAGTGCAAACGATGCTTCTTAACTGTTTATTATTTTATAAATAGTTAGATTAGGCTCATTAGTGTCCTTTTTCTGCCTAAGATTTTTAAATACGTTTTTTCAATTAGCGAAATCCTTTCTTAATGAACATTCTCAAAGCAACATGCTTACATTAACAAAAAACGGTCGGCAAAGGAGAAGTGCAGAAAATCTGTTCAATTTAATATTAATTTTGTGCCAGAATATGGGTGGGGTAAATTGTTATTCACTTCAAAATAACTATTGACCAAAAAACTATTTGCATTCATTACTGTAATTATATTTTTACCAAGAGTCTATTGCCATAATAATAACAATTAATGTGTTACTCCGAAAAAATATTCAGACCGAAAATAGTGATAAACAACTATTTCAAATCAGTGCAAACGATGCTTCTTAACTGTTTATTATTTTATAAATAGTTAGATTAGGCTCATTAGTGTCCTTTTTCTGCCTAAGATTTTTAAATACGTTTTTTTAATTAGCAAAATCCTTTCTTAATAAACATTCTCAAAGCAACATGCTTACATTAACAAAAAACGGTCGGCAAAGGAGAAGTGCGAAAATCTGTTCAATTTAATATTAATTTTGTGCCAGAATATGGGTGGGGTAAATTGTTATTCACTTCAAAATAACTATTGACCAAAAACTATTTGCATTCATTACTGTAATTATATTTTTGCCAAGAGTCTATTGCCATAATAATAACAATTAATGTGTTACTCCGAAAAAAAATTTGACCGAAAATAGTGATAAACAACTATTTCAAATCAGTGCAAACGATGCTTCTTAACTGTTTATTATTTTATAAATAGTTAGATTAGGCTCATTAGTGTCCTTTTTCTGCCTAAGATTTTTAAATACGTTTTTTCAATTAGCAAAATCCTTTCTTAATGAACATTCTCAAAGCAACATGCTTACATTAACAAAAAAACGGTCGGCAAAGGAGAAGTGCAGAAAATCTGTTCAATTTAATATTAATTTTGTGCCAGAATATGGGTGGGGTAAATTGTTATTCACTTCAAAATAACTATTGACCAAAAAACTATTTGCATTCATTACTGTAATTATATTTGGAGTCTATTGCCATAATAATAACAATTAATGTGTTACTCCGAAAAAATATTCAGACCGAAAATAGTGATAAACAACTATTTCAAATCAGTGCAAACGATGCTTCTTAACTGTTTATTATTTTATAAATAGTTAGATTAGGCTCATTAGTGTCCTTTTTCTGCCTAAGATTTTTAAATACGTTTTTTCAATTAGCAAAATCCTTTCTTAATGAACATTCTCAAAGCAACATGCTTACATTAACAAAAAAACGGTCGGCAAAGGAGAAGTGCAGAAAATCTGTTCAATTTAATATTAATTTTGTGCCAGAATATGGGTGGGGTAAATTGTTATTCACTTCAAAATAACTATTGACCAAAAAACTATTTGCATTCATTACTGTAATTATATTTTTGCCAAGAGTCTATTGCCATAATAATAACAATTAATGTGTTACTCCGAAAAAATATTTGACCGAAAATAGTGATAAACAACTATTTCAAATCAGTGCAAACGATGCTTCTTAACTGTTTATTATTTTATAAATAGTTAGATTAGGCTCATTAGTGTCCTTTTTCTGCCTAAGATTTTTAAATACGTTTTTTCAATTAGCGAAATCCTTTCTTAATGAACATTCTCAAAGCAACATGCTTACATTAACAAAAAAACGGTCGGCAAAGGAGAAGTGCAGAAAATCTGTTCAATTTAATATTAATTTTGTGCCAGAATATGGGTGGGGTAAATTGTTATTCACTTCAAAATAACTATTGACCAAAAAACTATTTGCATTCATTACTGTAATTATATTTTTGCCAAGAGTCTATTGCCATAATAATAACAATTAATGTGTTACTCCGAAAAAATATTCAGACCGAAAATAGTGATAAACAACTATTCAAATCAGTGCAAACGATGCTTCTTAACTGTTTATTATTTTATAAATAGTTAGATTAGGCTCATTAGTGTCCTTTTTCTGCCTAAGATTTTTAAATACGTTTTTTCAATTAGCGAAATCCTTTCTTAATGAACATTCTCAAAGCAACATGCTTACATTAACAAAAAACGGTCGGCAAAGGAGAAGTGCAGAAAATCTGTTCAATTTAATATTAATTTTGTGCCAGAATATGGGTGGGGTAAATTGTTATTCACTTCAAAATAACTATTGACCAAAAAACTATTTGCATTCATTACTGTAATTATATTTTTACCAAGAGTCTATTGCCATAATAATAACAATTAATGTGTTACTCCGAAAAAATATTCAGACCGAAAATAGTGATAAACAACTATTTCAAATCAGTGCAAACGATGCTTCTTAACTGTTTATTATTTTATAAATAGTTAGATTAGGCTCATTAGTGTCCTTTTTCTGCCTAAGATTTTTAAATACGTTTTTTCAATTAGCAAAATCCTTTCTTAATAAACATTCTCAAAGCAACATGCTTACATTAACAAAAAACGGTCGGCAAAGGAGAAGTGCGAAAATCTGTTCAATTTAATATTAATTTTGTGCCAGAATATGGGTGGGGTAAATTGTTATTCACTTCAAAATAACTATTGACCAAAAACTATTTGCATTCATTACTGTAATTATATTTTTGCCAAGAGTCTATTGCCATAATAATAACAATTAATGTGTTACTCCGAAAAAAAATTTGACCGAAAATAGTGATAAACAACTATTTCAAATCAGTGCAAACGATGCTTCTTAACTGTTTATTATTTTATAAATAGTTAGATTAGGCTCATTAGTGTCCTTTTTCTGCCTAAGATTTTTAAATACGTTTTTTCAATTAGCAAAATCCTTTCTTAATGAACATTCTCAAAGCAACATGCTTACATTAACAAAAAAACGGTCGGCAAAGGAGAAGTGCAGAAAATCTGTTCAATTTAATATTAATTTTGTGCCAGAATATGGGTGGGGTAAATTGTTATTCACTTCAAAATAACTATTGACCAAAAAACTATTTGCATTCATTACTGTAATTATATTTTTGCCAAGAGTCTATTGCCATAATAATAACAATTAATGTGTTACTCCGAAAAAATATTCAGACCGAAAATAGTGATAAACAACTATTTCAAATCAGTGCAAACGATGCTTCTTAACTGTTTATTATTTTATAAATAGTTAGATTAGGCTCATTAGTGTCCTTTTTCTGCCTAAGATTTTTAAATACGTTTTTTCAATTAGCGAAATCCTTTCTTAATGAACATTCTCAAAGCAACATGCTTACATTAACAAAAAACGGTCGGCAAAGGAGAAGTGCAGAAAATCTGTTCAATTTAATATTAATTTTGTGCCAGAATATGGGTGGGGTAAATTGTTATTCACTTCAAAATAACTATTGACCAAAAAACTATTTGCATTCATTACTGTAATTATATTTTTACCAAGAGTCTATTGCCATAATAATAACAATTAATGTGTTACTCCGAAAAAATATTCAGACCGAAAATAGTGATAAACAACTATTTCAAATCAGTGCAAACGATGCTTCTTAACTGTTTATTATTTTATAAATAGTTAGATTAGGCTCATTAGTGTCCTTTTTCTGCCTAAGATTTTTAAATACGTTTTTTCAATTAGCAAAATCCTTTCTTAATAAACATTCTCAAAGCAACATGCTTACATTAACAAAAAACGGTCGGCAAAGGAGAAGTGCGAAAATCTGTTCAATTTAATATTAATTTTGTGCCAGAATATGGGTGGGGTAAATTGTTATTCACTTCAAAATAACTATTGACCAAAAACTATTTGCATTCATTACTGTAATTATATTTTTGCCAAGAGTCTATTGCCATAATAATAACAATTAATGTGTTACTCCGAAAAAAAATTTGACCGAAAATAGTGATAAACAACTATTTCAAATCAGTGCAAACGATGCTTCTTAACTGTTTATTATTTTATAAATAGTTAGATTAGGCTCATTAGTGTCCTTTTTCTGCCTAAGATTTTTAAATACGTTTTTTCAATTAGCAAAATCCTTTCTTAATGAACATTCTCAAAGCAACATGCTTACATTAACAAAAAAACGGTCGGCAAAGGAGAAGTGCAGAAAATCTGTTCAATTTAATATTAATTTTGTGCCAGAATATGGGTGGGGTAAATTGTTATTCACTTCAAAATAACTATTGACCAAAAAACTATTTGCATTCATTACTGTAATTATATTTTTGCCAAGAGTCTATTGCCATAATAATAACAATTAATGTGTTACTCCGAAAAAATATTCAGACCGAAAATAGTGATAAACAACTATTTCAAATCAGTGCAAACGATGCTTCTTAACTGTTTATTATTTTATAAATAGTTAGATTAGGCTCATTAGTGTCCTTTTTCTGCCTAAGATTTTTAAATACGTTTTTTCAATTAGCAAAATCCTTTCTTAATGAACATTCTCAAAGCAACATGCTTACATTAACAAAAAAACGGTCGGCAAAGGAGAAGTGCAGAAAATCTGTTCAATTTAATATTAATTTTGTGCCAGAATATGGGTGGGGTAAATTGTTATTCACTTCAAAATAACTATTGACCAAAAAACTATTTGCATTCATTACTGTAATTATATTTTTGCCAAGAGTCTATTGCCATAATAATAACAATTAATGTGTTACTCCGAAAAAATATTTGACCGAAAATAGTGATAAACAACTATTTCAAATCAGTGCAAACGATGCTTCTTAACTGTTTATTATTTTATAAATAGTTAGATTAGGCTCATTAGTATCCTTTTTCTGCCTAAGATTTTTAAATACGTTTTTTCAATTAGCAAAATCCTTTCTTAATGAACATTCTCAAAGCAACATGCTTACATTAACAAAAAAACGGTCGGCAAAGGAGAAGTGCAGAAAATCTGTTCAATTTAATATTAATTTTGTGCCAGAATATGGGTGGGGTAAATTGTTATTCACTTCAAAATAACTATTGACCAAAAAACTATTTGCATTCATTACTGTAATTATATTTTTGCCAAGAGTCTATTGCCATAATAATAACAATTAATGTGTTACTCCGAAAAAATATTCAGACCGAAAATAGTGATAAACAACTATTTCAAATCAGTGCAAACGATGCTTCTTAACTGTTTATTATTTTATAAATAGTTAGATTAGGCTCATTAGTGTCCTTTTTCTGCCTAAGATTTTTAAATACGTTTTTTCAATTAGCGAAATCCTTTCTTAATGAACATTCTCAAAGCAACATGCTTACATTAACAAAAAACGATCGGCAAAGGAGAAGTGCAGAAAATCTGTTCAATTTAATATTAATTTTGTGCCAGAATATGGGTGGGGTAAATTGTTATTCACTTCAAAATAATTATGACCAAAAAACTATTTGCATTCATTACTGTAATTATATTTTTGCCATGAACGCATGGCCACAAATGCTTCATCCGTTGCTGATCGCCTCACTTTTGACAAAAGTCGGGTCGGCTTCATACATGGCTCAGCCAGGACACTTTCTTATATTTTCTGCCGCTTTGACTCTGCCTTTAATACAAAACATTAATCAATCATTTTTAATTTAAACAAACTTCTTGTTTATGAGGTGCTGCGAGATAGTTATGTTCTCTTTGACTCAAGGTTTCAGTGGCACCGGTTTCGCCGTTGTTTGTGATGTTTGCATATGCTGAGCAACTGCGATTTGTGCATCTCCAGCGATTTCCTGAGTGGTGTGTCAATCTTAACCCTGAATAATTTAGAAATTAAATTTATTGCGTCACTTCAAACATACCGTTCAACCATAGACAATTTCCCCCAAAATTGGTCTTTCCGCGCTCAAAGGTCACTGTTGAAAGTTCAGCCTCGTTCAAAGTCTGTAGTTCAACATAGTCGGAAGTTATCACGGCATGCGGTTCGTCAATCTCCACTCCAAAATTCACGGCCTCCTCAGTTGGGTTTGAAATGTCTGACAAATAAAGCTTCTTCCGATTTTTGTAGACATTTCAAGTTTATTACGAATCATTTGTTCAATTAATGAATAGCAAAATCTGAAGACAAAAAAAGCAAATATTTTAATCCAATTTTGAGATTTTTCTTATTCGGGTGGGTCTAGGTTTAGGCAGGGGGTTATATAAATGTCGTATTCATATTCAGCGACCCCGAAAACCCTAAAATAGACCCGTTTTCCGGGTTTTTATGAGCTTTTTAGACTTTTGGACAATTCGTGGGTTTTTACTCTTTTGGACAATTCGTGGTTTGGACAATTCGTGGCTTGGACAAAACGTGGCTTGGACACTTTGTGGGGGCGCCATTGGAAACGGATTTAATGCTCTCATTTTTTCATTTGTTGATTCTTTCGTTCGAATGCAATATACTTTTAATACCAATTGAAAAGTTTAATAAACCTATTGAATTGTTTTTAGCCCGGATTAAAATGTGGAAAAATGGACAAAATGGGGCTTCCTAATCTTTTAGAACGCTCGAACCCGTAAAATATTCTTAAAACAAAATCGATAGGTCTAATTGTAAGTATTGTAAGTGTTTACGATTTGCCAGAAAATTTCAAAAAATTATAAAACCACAAAGAAACAAAACTGCGTAAAAAACGCCGACTTTTCCCTCCCCGAATTGCTATGCTAATTATTTTTAGTATAAAAATGCCTTTTCTCTTCTTCCCTTTCTCATTCCTTCTCTTCATTCCATTCTCTCTTTATTTTTCGGTCATTTGTTCCTGCAAATGTCTTCAGAAATTCTGTACGTTTATTATTCTCTTTATTTTTCTGACATTTCGCATTTTCCTTTGCTTCACTTTTGACCATCAGAATTGGGAGATGAAAATTTCAAAAGCATTTTTGAAGGATTAGCTTTTTGGAGGCTAAAGTTGAATATTGTAACTGACAGAAGTGGTGGCACGGCGAAATGTCTAAACAAAAAAATGGTAAAACAAAAACAATTAACAAAAATATGGCGGCGACACCTCTTTGAAGTTGTTGACCCATTCCAGATTTGGTGGAACCAAAAAATTATTGCGACGAAATCGCTTCGGTTGGCCATCTTTTGTCGGAGTGTGCAACCATTTGGATAACGCCTGGCCAGCAGTTGTATTTGGCCCATCCAAATCAGCAATTCCATCGGGCAACAGATCAGTGGAATCGATTGAATTCAATTGATCAAGATCTGTGAGAATTGTCGGTGAAATCAGACGACGCAAATTGTCCAAACGATTGCCATCAGGAACGTACAAATGGCGAATGTTTGTCGCAAAAATTGGCCAAATTTCATGGGTAAAACCTTCCCAAATTGGTTGGTCATCATCAATGGACAAATCCAACTTGGTGCCAATTCTGTCCCAAATTTGCTTGTTGGAACGGATAAATGCAATGACGGAATGATCAATGTACCAGAAGAAACATAAAAATATCCTTCTTTAAAACATACAAAATTTTAAATTTACTCAATCTGAAGGAAACTAAAACGAATTTTGTTTGGCAACGGACGGTCGAACATCGAAAATTGCACCAAATTGACACCGAACACTACAGACAGTTCCGCTTTTGATCCAATTTCATTTGCTTTTGGTCCTTCGTCCTTGCGAATTATAATGGAATTCCAAAGTGTCAATTCCGTTGTGTCGTCAAAATGTTTGTCCACCAAAACATCAAAACGGTTAGAAAGCATTGCCATTTTGAGTCCGAGCTGGGGACGGTCAAAAGATGGGAGAATGTCCATCCAAACGTCACCACAAATCCAACTGAAATGGGAGGAAATTTGCGTAAATTAAAAATTTTAATTTTTCGATAAATTCATTACCGTCTGTTCATTTATTTTGCTGTAATTAGCACCCTTTGCCGTTTAGACAATTAATTAGGTAATTGGTGACCCAAAATTCAGAATATGGAATGAGGCGGAGGAGGAGAAAAAAGGCATTTTTATACTAAAATATTTGCGTTGCAATTTGAGGTGGGAAAAGTCGGCGTTTGTCGGGTATAAAAGGAATGGGTCGTTTGAGGCGAAAGCCATTCAATGTAATATTCTTTTGATCAAAACACATTTTATTTGACAGAGTTTTCCTCTCCTTTTTTTGCCATGGCTTCCAACAATAATAATTTTCTGTGGGTCGGGGTCACTTCGGCGCGGACCATTTCGGCGCCGCAAATTTTGAAATGTTATAACTTTTTTATTTGTCAGTCAACTTTAGCCAGTCTGGCATCATTTGAAAGCTCTATGTGTGCTCAATATTTACATGCCAAAATAAAAATGAATGATTCAAAAATAAAAAAGTTATGGCACGCGGCGCCGAAAAAGCCAAGAAAAAGTCGATTTTTGAGGTTTTTTGGCCATAACTTTTTTGTAAACAGATGAAATTTTTTGAAATTTTGCAGGCTAATAGAGAATCTCAAGAGCTATCGAATGATAATAAAAATATTTAATTTGGTTGATAATGAAAAAAGTTATTTGAAACGGCGCCGAAATGGCCGGCGCCGAAGTGGGCGGTTCCCTTTTCTGTTGCTCATTTTTCTGATCGTCGCATTGTTTCTCAACGACGGCTTCTGTCAGCAACAAAACAGCAACAACAACAGCAGGTGCTGTGATTTTGATGAACAGCAATTTTTCAAATACAAAAATTAAAATTTTTAAAGGCTTTCCCATTAAAAAAAATGAAAATTGAACACAAAATTCTAACTCCTCCCCATTCAATAATTTCAGGTTTGCTGCTCTAATGACCGGTGGTATTGGTGTTGTCCTCAACACCTTATTTTGGTGCTGTTGTTGTTCCGTCTGCTGCATTCCGTGTTACATCTGTTGCTACGTGTATGTGTCAAATGAAAGGGAAAGGCGTTTCATGCGTCAAATGTCTTCGCCCACCCGTGGAGGATTCGATGGACAAATGCCATGAGAGCATTTTGGCATTTGGTGACTGAAGACGGCCGGCACATTTGTCTTGGAAAGAAATTGAGGATTTTGAAATGCGAAGAGAAAATCACATTTCTCCGTGCCAATAAGCCAATTTGGGACAGAAATGGCACCAATTTATTCGTTCAAATTGAAGCAATTATAAATGATACCACACCGATTTGGGCTGTTTTTGTCCATCAAATTTGGCCCATTTTGGCGACAAACATTCGCCATTTGCGATTTGACAATGCCAATCAGTTGAACAATTTGCGTTACCACATTTCGCTGTCAATTCTCACTGATCTTGATCAATTGAATACAATCACTACCTATTATCTGTTCCCCGGTGTAATTGCTGCTGATGGTAATCATGGGCCAAATGCAACTCTTTCTGCTGGCCAAGCGCTGTCCAAATGGTTACAAACTCCGACCACCAATGGACAACCGAAGCGATTGCATTGCTGGAATAATTCGTATCAACCAAATCTCGGATGGATCACCAATTTCAAAGAGGTGGCAGACGGCACACATTTTCATTGTGCCATTTGAATTGATGAACGAACAAACCAAGGAAAAGCTGACACTGAGCAAAGAATCGAATGTTAATTGGATGATGAAGCGATGCTCAATTAGTGGGGAGAAGAATGATGGAAATTCGGATGCCAATTTGAACAGTGTCTTATTTCGTTTGCGTGCCTCCAAAAAGCCCATTGGGTAAGTGTAAGCATTGATGAGTCATCAATGGCATTTTATATTGCTAAATTCCTTTTTTACCCAATTAAATTGCATTTAATTTTTAGGCCATTGTCTCCTCCAGCGGATAAAAGTGCGGAAAATATGTGCTCGAGTGCCGCTGGGCCAAGCAGTGAACAGCGCAATGAATGAATGGATTGTTATTATTTGAGAAATGATCGATCGAATTGTCGATCTCGCCAATTGGAATTTGATTTGATGCTCTCATTTTCATTTGTTGATTCTTTCGTTCGAGTAAAACACACATTTTTAATTGAATAGCTTACGGATTAAGCTTACGCTTGAGCCTAGGCTTAGCCCTAAGCTTAGACTTGCTTGGACTTAGGCCTAAGCTTAGTCTTAGGCTTTTATTTTGTAAAAATTTTTATTGTACGAACTGCTATTATTGACCCGATTTTTCATCAAGTATTTTGTTTTTCAAAAAAGTTTTTTATCAAAAAAATTTTCTTTACAATGAATTTTGGGTAAATAAAAACACTATTATTATTAGGGATGGTAATTATATGCACATAAAATCGCAAAATATGCACAAAAAATTGCAAAATATGCACATAAAAAGTGAAAAATATGCACGTAAATTTTTCCAAATGAGTGTTAATTTTTCAAAATTTCTTTAAATTCGCTAAACGTAAAGTAAAACTTTCAAAAATGACTAAAACACGGATCACGGAAATCACGGGGGTTTTGGGGTGCCGTGATCACGGTTCACGGATTTTTTTGGAAGCCCCGTGATCACGGCTCACGGAATTCCGTGATTGGAAATTCAATCACGGCCAGCCCTGGTTCTAATCGAGTAAATATGATATGTGAGGAGGAAAAGTGACATTTTCCTCCCACTAATTTTTATTCCATCGTTTACACACCGATTCAAAGCAAGGAGAGCCTATATAAAGGGAACGTATCGAGCAAAATGCTCTCATTTTTGCGTCATTCACTATTTTTTCATCATTGCTTTCTCGATTTGTTTATTCTGTCAAAGAATTGTTTCTGTTTCTTCATCTTTCACAGCAAACAAAAATTAAAAGTGTGACGACATTATGGAGAAGAAGATCGTTTACTTGAAGACGGTGCAAATTGTGCTTACTTTGACCATCATTTGGCAACTCATTTCACTGGGCCAATTCTGCGGCACTTTTGCCAATCCAAAAGTCAATTATTGCATTTAAATTTCACCCACAAATGATCCCCATAATGATGTGTGTGCTTTTTCAGACCTTCCTCTGTAAATCCATTGGCGTTTGCGATTATACGCTCATTGGACAGGACGCGGAAACTGGCGAATTTGGCTCAATGTTCAACAAATTGTACAAGCAATTCTTGGTGAAGCGTCGCACCAATAGACAAACAACCGAAGAACCGAAATACGCATTATTTTACTTTTTGGTCTCAAAATTGCCTCCCGCCGGACGCCAATGCATTCCGATCACGGTCAATCAGCAAAAAGCTATCATTAGCATGAATTACATATATTTGATTTGTTTTGTTTTTTTCAGATTTCGCCGTTTGATTGGTTTTCTGACTGGACTGGCGGCATGCTGGACAAAAATCCACTCAACAATGGCACTTTGTTCTGTTTCTCCGCCCAACTGTTCTTCGCATTGGTGTCGCTTACCGCTCTGTGCCGTGGCGTCATGATAATGCGACGCTCTGTGAAAGCATATAAAGTGAGCAATTGCCGCAACGTGGGGCCACAGCAAATTCAACCTCGACAAATCCGCGGCCAATTCGATGGATTTTTTGGATCAAATTGTGATTTGAGTTTTTGTCGTGTTGAGTTTCTGTGTTCTCGAGTTGTCAAACTATGATTCGTTTATTATTTGCGTCGCTTAATTTGTTTGTTTTGTTTTTAAGGTTGTCGTCTATTTGTATGCCTTCGCTTCTATCTTCTGCTGGTGTTTGTTTGCTGTGTTCTCAATCAATTTGGAGCTGTATTGGAAGGCATTTTGGACTTGCGTCAACTTTCAAGCGGACCAAACAAATGTGCCGTTTGTCACTTTGGTGAATTTGCTTCTTTTTTTGGCATTTGATTTTGGGCTTTTCCAATTTTGAACTTTTAAGGTGCTCAGCATTGTCATGGTGTGGTTGTCCGTCTACGAGATTATTCTTCACAAATTCGTGCGGAATGATGTCGACACGAAAAGTGCCAATATGAGCATTCATCAGAAGAACGGAAGTGCCATCGTGTGAACTTGAGCAGAGACGAATGGAACGATGCGTTGGTGCCATAAAACATAGATGAAACGAATGATTGTTGATGTATGAGATAAATCGGATTATATATTTTTTGGTAAATTGTTGTTTATGCCATTGCATTTCTGATCTGTTGTACCCGTATGCATAAAATTTGGATTAGATGTCCTGTGAATCATACAGCTTACCCTTGATTTAGGACGTTTCCCTTTTGTTTAGACATTTCTTAGTGCCACCACTTCTTCTTCTGTCAGTTACAAAATTAATTTGAAAGTGCCAATATTATCAATAAAACGATTTGACGAATGGGTGAACGAACGGACCCAAGAAAAGTTGACAATAATTGCTGGAAATTGGTTGCGGTTTAAGCGATGCCCCATTAGTGAAAAGGCGGCGGCGATTCAATGGCAAAACGACGAAAATTGGGAGAGCTAATAGTTTATTACCGATAATCCAATTCACTGATTTTCTTTCGTTCGTATAAAACCATTTAAGAAACTGAAGATATATATGCTCATTAATTAGACACCAAAAGTGAAAAAAAGCCTGGGGAAAATTTCAAAATATGGAAAATTGAACAACATGGGGACTTCTAACTTTCCTAGAACGGTCAAACCCGGAAAATAACCTTGATACATATTAAACCAGGGGTGGGATCGTCCATGCTCCGTTTCCAAGGACGAGTATGCGATGTCCGGCGGCGCCGATAGGCGCCGCCGGGAAAAAATTTGAAAATTAGAGGGTAATTTGTTAACAGATTTTCACAAAAAAATGAGGATTTTGAGATAATGGCGATGAGCATTTTTTACTTTTTCACAACACTTCTTGCGAGCGCTTTTCCGAAAGACTTTTGGGAATGGGGGGGGGATTATTAATAGGTTCTTCCAAAATTGATCATTTTTAAGCATTTAAAAAATAGATAGAAAGGTCCCGGCGGTGCCGATAGGCGCCGCTGGGAAAAAATTGGGAATTTTTGTGCAATTTCGTATCAGATTTTGCACAAAATATGTTAGAAATTCAAAAATTTGTCAAATTTCCTTTGATTATTTTTTACATTTTTTAAATGCTCATTTCCAAGGACGTCCTTGGCATCCAAGAACGAATAGATCCAAGTAAATTTTCGATTTGCCTGCAAAATTTCAAAAAATTATATTCGCTTGAAAAAAGATACGGCGCAAAAATGGCCAGATAAATTCAATTTTTGAGGCTTTTTGGCCATAACTCTTTTGTATCTCAGCTAAAATTTTGGAGGCTAATAGGGCCTTTTATTAAAACCATACCAAGGCTTATTTAATTTGGATGACTAATAAAACTTCAGAAACTCTGTTAAAAATTTCCATGATATATGTAAGAGACAATTTTACACTCAACAAAATTAAAATGGACAGAAATATGCAATACCAAAACAAATTCACATACATATAATATACATAGGGACAAATACAATTATCAGCAAGACAAATGATTATGATTATCCAACACTTTTAGCATCCGTAATCTTAATCCATCCGTTTTCTCTTCGCATTTCAAAATCCTCAATTTCTTTCCAAGACAAATGTGCCGGCCGTCTTCAGTCACCAAATGCCAAAATGCTCTCATGGCATTTGTCCATCGAATCCGCCACGGGTGGGCGAAGACATTTGACGCATGAAACGCCTTTCCCGTTGATTTGACACATACACGTAGCAACAGATGTAACACGGAATGCAGCAGACGGAACAACAACCTCTATACATTTTTAAAATAAATAAATATGTAAGGCCAATGGCGATGCTTATCAGAAGGGATGGGTTTTTAGTTACCGTATTTTCTCTAATTATCACTTCGTCTCCATTTATACGCGGGAGATAAATGGACTTTTCTTTTTTAATTATTTCTTTTTAATATTTAGTAGAGGTGTGCCGTGATTCACGGTCACGGTTACCGTGAATTTCACGGGTTTTTTCACTCACGGTCACGGTCTGATTCACGGGGTCAGTTCACGGTTTTTCCGTGAAAAACTTACACTAGATAAAACTGAAAATTTCAGAATTTCATATTGTTTTATAGAAAAACTTGATCATTTTTTAGGCAAGGTTAGCTAAAAAATCGAAGCAAAATTTGCAAAAAATTTCCCCTGCGGCGCCTATCGGCACCGCAGGGCCTCTAATACTTTTTTTCGTAAAATCGGCTTAAATCCAGATTTCCAAAATGTGCTTATTTCTATGATTAGTGCTTATTTCAACATTACGTGCTTATTTTGATTTGAAAATTAAAAAATGCAAAATTTGAATGACTGTTTTGACTTAATTTTTTTTGAAGCGAACATTTGAATTACTTTTGATTTAAAAAATTTTTTATCTCATTTTCTTGAGTGTAAAAGCCCCAAAATTTCAGTGAAAATGTGTTAAAAATGGTCAGAATTTCGGCGTCTATTGGCACTGTCGGGCCCCTAAAACTTTTTTTCATAGAAAATTGTCTCAAAATTTCAGAAATTGGGTCATTTTTTGGTGAAAAGTTGTTAACAAATTGCAATGAAATTTTAAAAATTTTCCCGGCGGCGCCTACCGGCGCCGCCGAACCCCACCAGTTCCCTAAAAGTTTTTTATAAAAAGTGCATCGCAAAAAAAAAATATTTATTAATATTTTTATTTTTGTATAATTTTCCAAAATGCTTGGTTTTTGACCCCAAATGATGATTTCTTGTCTGACAAATGCTGATTTTGAAAATTTTCAGTTGGGGTCCCCGGTAAAAAACAAAACAAGAAATTCTCCGCCAGATAAATTTCTAAAAAATTCACGGTCACGGTCACGAAAGCCGTGAATTTCACGGGTTTTTTGGATCACGGTCACGATTCACGGGACCAATTGACGGTCACGGTCACGGTTCACGGGTTTTTTCAGTCACGGCACACCTCTACAATTGCGCACACAATGCTGGCAGATTGCCAATGCGGGAACAGCAAACAGAGCACAGTGAGCGCAAGACGGGCAATGCCCTGGACAAATTAATTGTGGAGAGGACAAATGCAATGGCATAATCACCTGGGGTAATGCCCTGGGACTAATTGCAATGGCACAATCACCCAAGGAAATGCCAAGGATCCATGGCAAGGAATGCCTTGTAAAGGCAAAAAAATTTTTGGATTTTTTAAAAAATATTTTGGGCGAGTGACAACGACGGGGGGGGGGCGAGTGGCATGCTTCTCTGGCACGGCACCAACATACCCAATTGATGAAGGCACGCAGAGCCTGTAAAATGGGAAAGGGCTTAATTTATAAAGACTCAAGTTGCTTTCTAATCCTATTTTAATTTTGGATTTATTTTTTGAATTTCCGGTCCCAATTTCAACATCATTTCCATGACAAATGTGCAGACAACCACCAAAGTGCCACCAATGGACAAACCGACCATGAAGCGAGTGGCCAACAAAAATTGCCATGTTGTGGCGAAAGCTAATCAATTTTGTTTAATTAAAAATATAACAAAATTGCGCCAGTTTTTTATGGAACTTTAATAAAATTGCCTGAGGCAAGGATAGACGAAGTGCCAAAAGTGAGGGCAAAAATTGCGATAGGACGTCGCCCAAACGCATCCGAAAGGGCGCCGGAAGTGAAAGTGCCGAGCAGAACACCGCCAAATTGGGCCTGTGTAGTTTTTTTTTTATTAACTTTTGAGTTTGTTACAGTGTCGTGACCGTAATCAAGTCTATCACTTATTGTTAATAAAGTATACCGGCGGAGGGCGGTAACGTAAAAAAAACTAAATTAAATAAAATTATTATAGGTAAATTCTTTGGAATATTGGCAGAGTGCGATAAAAATTAAACCGCCAAAAAAATCGGATGTAATAAAGTGAGCAGAATTAAGCTTTTTCTATTTTTCTGAGCCACTAAGATTTAATTACCTTTAAAATTTGCTAAAAGCGCTCCCATCTAAAAAAAACTGTTAAAATTAAAATTTTTATTTTTGTTTATATTATATATTGGTATACAAAAAATAAATAACCAATTTATAGGAAGGAGCAATTTTACATTCATAAATTTATTAAATTTAGTGGGCTATTTTTAAGATTTTTGGATCGTAATCAAAGAAATTCCATAATTTATTTTTTGTTGAAGACAAATCGTGGGATGTCCCATTGTTGGCGGCGGTGCTGGCACAATGCCAACACGGCACTAAGTTGGAGAAGATCCGAAAAAAAGGGAATAAATTTCTAGCCAAAAACCTTGAAAAATTGATTTTTGCTGTATATATTGGGCATTTGTCCATTGACATACCGGCAAAAGCATTTGAGAAGCGAAGAAAATTGCGAATTGCCATGTGAGAAGGGCACACAAATGGAAACGGTTAATGCCAAAGCATAACAACATCCCAAAATTGAAGAATAACCGGCACTTTTTACAGAGTCTGGAATTGCGTAAAAAAAAGTCGTAGAAATGCGATGGAAAAAATTAAATTTTAAAATTCAAATAAAATCACTGATTTGGATAATTATCGCAAAAAACCCATCTTTATGCCAACTTAAATTTTTTTTTTAAATAAGTTAAAAAAACTTCTATTTTATAAGTCTTTTTTTTATAGTTTTTGAAAATTTCCCTAGTTTATGCCTCTTAAACCTTATAATTTGAGTTCTTCCTTTAACAAATATGGCCTTGAAATTAATTTAATTTAACAAAAATGTAGGTTGAAATAGTTTCTTCCTCTGCTCAATTCAACTATAAACTTTTTGGGTCCTCCCAAATTTTCGTCCAAAAATAGATGCATTTTATAATTTTATTTTTGAAAATTGGATTTTTATTATTATCAAAATAATGCGAATGGAATTGGACGGGCGATGGGTGATCAGATAACCGATAGACGGGGAAGGGGCGGTTGTCATTAACAATTGATAAAGGCTCACCCCGTTTTCACGCATTTTCATTGCCCAATTTGTCAATAATTGGTGGTCTCTTTTCCATATAATAAATAATCCATTTATGCAAAGCCCTATTATAAAAACAATAAATATGTGTGGGCGGTTGCTGCACTACTTAGCTAATTGCCACTAATTAGCGTAAGTTATTGATTGCGCTAATTGTCAACTGTAATTGGTCAATCAAAAGCATCCATCAGTTCAGCAGAGATTTAATGGATTTTCATTTGCCTTGGCCTTAGCGATTTCTTTTTATTTTGCGAATTAATGGAATTAATTAACCGAAAATGGGTTTGTCTTTATTTCAAGGACATTCAATTAGGGATTTGACGATTTCAGCAAATATGTGACAAATTAAGTAATTACAAAGCATAAAATAAACAGAAATATTTAATGAGCCATTTTTTGCACTGACGCATTTTATTACTTTTAGAAAAAAAATTCAATATAAAATAAATTAAAACAAATAAAAATAACAATATTATGTTTTGGGGAAAAGAAATAAAAGAACAATATTCAATATGTCGTTGAAAATGGGATGAAGTGTAACAAAAAATAAAAATAAATAAAATAAAAATCCAATCAAAAAATTTTCGTTAGTCGTTGCACCTTAATGAAAGGAATTAAACAAATGTTTAACCAAATTAACAATTAATTAGTAATAATAATTAATTAATTTCAACGGTATCATTATGGCACCTATTCAAATAGAGGGAGAAACAATTAATTAAATTTGTAATACCGTATAAATTAATTAATCAATATGACCAAAAAAGGTAATTAATTTTTTGTTTATAAAACACAAATTCTTTTTTTCATTATTATTTTAAATATTTTATTGACTTTTTGTTTTATCATAAGAGAAAAGCTTTAATTTAAATTTTCAGAAGGAAAAGCAAAAAACTTTCTTCAAATTTCTGATGATATAAAAAATCCCTTTTATTGATTTATTTTATTTATGAGAATTAAATTTATTTAAAATCTTTATTTACTTTAATTCTTTGCCAACTTGATTCATCTCCACAAGTTTTTTCATTTGAACAGATGAAATCGACAATTTTGTGCACGAAGGTTCGCCGCAGTCAAAGCCATGGCCTAATTTTTTACAAAAATTATTTATATAATCCGTTTATTAATTTTGATATTTTGACCTTTACAAATGATTCCCAAATATCTGCACTCCATAAAGACCATCTACGTTTGAATTTGCTTGGTTTTGAATCCCGGACTCAAGATCGGTGCTTGGCATCTTTGAAAAAGCTTTGAATCTAAGCTGAGAGATAGGAGAGGGTGGAGAGGGGGGAGGCGATGGAAGGGGAGGAAGAAGAGAGTGGGGAGAGAAGAAGGTGGAAGAAGGGGGAGGAGGGGGAAGGGGGAGGGGGTTGAGGTGGAAAGAGGAGGGAGAGCGGGGGGGGGGAGAAGAAGGTGAAAGGGGGAGGGGGGGGGGGGGGGGGAGGAGCGTGCGGAGAGGGGGGAGGGGGGAGAGGGGGGGGGGGAAGAGGGAGCCGAAGGCCCCCTACGAGGCCGCGAAGCGGCCGAGTGAGTACTTCAAGCACGGGAAAAATTGAGAATTTGTGCAGAAGGCCTCTTACGAGGCCGCGAAGCGGCCGAGTGAGTGCCTTAGGCGCGTGAAAACCCAATTGCCCCTGCTGGCACCGGTGTTGAAAGCGGCCCCGGCGCTTTCACAGGGCCCATCGGGCCCTGGTTCTCTGATGAATTAAAAAATCCCCTTTTTGATTTATTTTATTTATGAGAATTAAATTTCTTTAAAACCTTTATTTAATTTAATTCTTTGCCAACTTGATTCATCTCCACAAGTTTTTTCATTTGAACAGATGAAATCGACAATTTTGTGCACGAAGGTTCGCCGCAGTCAAAGCCATGGCTTAATTTTTACAAAAATTATTTATATATTAATTTTAATATTTTGACCTTTACAAATGATTCCCAAAAAGCTGCACTCCATGACTCGCTTCTGAGTTGACCTTTCCGTGCTTAACATAAGTTAGGGCAGAAATAATACTTATTTTCATACAACTTTTTCTAGAGTTGACCAAATTTTTTTAAATTTTGCAGACTACTAGAGAAAAAGCTTGGCTATCGAATGATACTAAGAAAATAAAATTTGGTTGCTTTTAAGCAAAGTGATGCCATGTTTAGTCGAAAAATCGCTAAAATGGCGGATTTTACGAAACGACCCAGCACGGTCGGCAAATCTTTGGGTTTCCAAAATTCAGATTTATTTCATTTTAAAATTTTCGTCAATTTTTTTTATTACAATTTGCATTTGTGGAACACGTCGCATCCCAATGCTTTTCGTCATTCCAAGTGTATCGAAGCATCTGATCAAAAAAAGGGAGAAGAATTAAATAAAAATAAAAATTGTAATACCGTATAAATGATTTACAGTTACCTAAATTTTTAAATTTTGACTTACTTTTTTAGTTTGTACCATTAAAAAGGCATTTTATGAAGTTTCTTTTAATCTCATGAATTGATCAAAATTGTCAAATCGGCATATTTATTCGCTAGAATAACGACAGCATGTGAATTGATAATATCGGTTTATCGGTAGAGAATTTTAGGTTTTTCAACAGCTGTTTCTGAAAATTTTTAAATTTATTTAAAATAAAAAAGAAATTTCTTTAATAATTTATTGGACTATACAAATTTACAAAAATAAATTTATGAACAAATGAAAAAAAATGAATGAATGAATGGACGAAAAGTGAAAACGATTCCCAATGAATTTGCTTAATCTTTTCCGCTGATTCATCAGCACAAATGAACATTTCATAAATGATTTTATCATAAAATTGAATAATTATTTACAGAAAAATATTGAATTAGTAATATATTTTTGTTTTTTAATTTTTAAGAAATTGATTTATATTATTAAATTTATTAATGAGTAAAGTGTGTTTAAGCGTCAAGTTTCCTATACTCTAGAACTAAAATAAAGAATTGGCCTCAAGAAATTGAACATTGGCCCACTGAGTTGAGTTTTTAGGGGTACATTTTTTGAAATTTTTGGAATCGTTTCAAGGGGTGTATTTTAGTTTTATTGTATTTTTGCTACGAAATATCCGGAAAAGACCAAAATAGGTGATAAAGTTCGACGATGCCAAAATAGATGACAAAGTTCGAAAATGCCACAAAATAGGTACTAACCCCCCCCCCCCCCCCGTTTTAGGTATTTTTAGGTGCTAATAAGTCGCTCGATATAAATGCCACAAACTGTAAAATTTGGACATATGGACTCATATTTTCTGGACAAAAATTCACGAAAACCAAAAATCGCCTGTGAGCGGCGCAAATGTCCATTTTTGTGCTGGTCGGCGCAAGTGTCGAGGCGCAAATGTCCGCGGCGGAAACATCGCTTGCGCAAGTGACGATTTTGCTAAGCGGCGCAAATGTCGCGGCGAAAAGTCGCAACACGTTTATATGCAGGGTTGCCAGATCTGATGATTTATCATCATTTATTTTTATTAGAGTGCGACGGGACCGGGAAATAACCGGGACCGGGACCTCGGATGACCGGGAATTCCCGGTCCCGTCGCACTCTAATTTTTATTGTTTATGTTGTTTATTTATTAATTAGATTATCCATTTTTCACTACATTTATGACTTCAAAGCGCACAATTCAAAATTTGCTGATTTTGGAAAAGACCCTCAAAAATGCTATTTAGCCTATCGTCCCGCCAGCACCCAAAATTCACCTAAAATTTTGAATTTCCCGGCGGCGCCTACCAGCACCGCCGCACCCTGTTCTCGAAATTTTTTTGGAAAAAAGCGCCGTAAAAAACATTTATTGATTTTTTCTTCATTTTGGAGAAATTTTCAAAAATGCTGATTTTTGACTCCAAATGATAATTTTTTGTTTGAAAAATGATGATTTTGAAAATTTTCATCTGGCAATCCTGTTTATATGGACTAAAAAAAAATTTATGCATATTTTTGACTGTCTTGGTCAGCAACATTAATATCAACGCTATTTTTTAAATTTCGATAATAATTTAAAATAAAGTAGTTTTTTAAATGACTTTTTGGCGGAAACCAAAGTAGGGAGAAAGACAATGCAAAAATGAGAGGATGTTAAATTCAGTCCCAGTCATACAAAAGCATTTTTGATGAAGAAGAAATAAAGAAAAATTAATCAAAAGAGAGTGTTATGGGAAGAGATTTAAGACAGAAGAGAGAGAATAGAAACATAATGAGGAATCTGCGTCTATTAACAAAAGAATCAACCCATTGCACTCTCTATTCAAATTCTTTTCTCTACCCTCCTTCATCAAAATGTTTTAGTATGACTAGGAATAAAATCTGCACTCTCTAATTTTTGCGTTATCTCTCCCACTAAAATTATTACCCGTTCAAATTTAAAAAATGTTTGTTTTTTTTTCGATTTGCATCGCATCTGAAAAAAAAAGTTTCTAACGCAATTCTTCTGCAATTTTCTTTCCTTTGTGACGACGACATCATTTGGAACTCGACAAATTGTTCACTAATTGCTACGAAAATGAACCGACGGTAAAAGGATTTTTAGACTTGCACGGGTTTTCGGGGTCGCTGAACGCGAATTCGGAATCCATTTCGACCAATTTCGAACCCCGGACCCAAAATCGAACAAAAAGTCGAAAATTCAAAATTTTTCGTTTTTAGCCTAAAAATTGTTTAAAATGACTTTTTATTGAAGTACTAATTTTTTAAGTTCATTTCAATGTATTTATTAAACCAAGTTGAAACAAAAATGTGAAATTCAAAAATTTATAATTTCCACTTTTTGTTCAAATTTGGGTCCGGTGTTCGAATTTAGGGCCGAAAAACCGATTTCGCAAATTTGTGAAGTTATCTACATTATCTTAACCATTCATCAAATTCAGCATCTGCTTTTTGCTGTAGAGTAAACAAGTCAGGAATATGAGTCTTTAAAATTTCCATGCTTAAAAGTCACTGTATAATACGTACATTTATATACATTTAAAAATGTGTGTTAAACGGGTCCCGTAAACTAGAAGAGTACCCATTAATTTGCCTTGGTTTATTTTTCGCATTTTCAGTTGGATTTGCAACGATGTTTGGATGGACATTTTCCCATCATTTGACCATGCGCAACTTGGCCTCAAATTGGCATTGCTTTCGCCACGTTTCAATGCGTTGGTGGACAAACATTTCAATGGCAAAAGCGAATTGACAATTTGGAGACCAATTGCAATTCGTCGCAAGGGCAAAGGACAAGAAACGAAACTGTCTGTACGGTTCGATCACAATTTTGTGCAATTTTCTTTGCCCAACCATCCGTTGCCCAGCAAAATTCGTTTTAAGCACCTTCGGATTGAGTAACAATAAAAGCATTCGTTCCATTTTTAGGTACATCGATCACTCAGTCATCGCTTTTCTTCGTTCAAATTACCAAATTTTCGACAAAAGAGGCACTAATTTACAGTTGTTTTGGGTTCCTTCTTCAAATACCACGGAAGGCCCGCCGATTTGGGATGTTTTTGTTCGTGAACTATGGCCCATTTTTTCGACAAACATTCGCCACTTGGCCTTTTTCGGTGGTCATCATTTGGACAATTTGCATCGGCTCATTTCGCCGACAATTCTCACCGACCTCAACAAATTGCATTCAATCAATCCCATTGATTTGTTGCCTGATCCAATTGATGGTGATTTTGATGGGCCAAATGCAACGGCTGACCAAGCGTTGTACAAATGGTTGCACACACCGAGAAAAGATGGCCAACCCAAGCGATTGTGTTGCGAAATTTTGAAAGAACAACCGTATCTCGATTGGCTCAACAATTTCAAGGAGGTTTGGCCATAATTTCGGCAAATCACTAATTTTTGTTTTTCAAATTATTTAGCCTTTTCTCCGTGCCACCAATTCTTCCGTCTGTTACGAAATTCATTTTTCTGTTCATGTGCCGTCAATGCAAATGGTACCATTTGAATTGGTTAACGAATGGACAAATGAAAAGCTGACATTGGCCAAAGCAAAGGAATTGGACAACAATTGGATAATGAAACGATGCAAAATTGGGGAGGCCGCGACGGTTCAGCAGCAAAAGAAAAATGACAATTGTGACTATTGTAACAATGTGTTATTTTGGCTTTTCAGTGGCACTAATTGCATTGGGTGAGCAATTAAAAAGCGTTTCTATTTTGTTGAAAATTCAAATTACGCTTAATTTAGGCCATTGTATCCGCCACCACCAGCAAAAGAAGAAGACGAAGCGGGACAAAGCAGCGAAAAAAGGCCGTCTTCTGCTGACAATGAGGGACGGGCCCAGAAAAAACAGTGATCAGCAGAAGAAATGGATTAATTGAGAATGACCGGCCGATCATAATTTATCAGTTTCAAAATTTTTCAAAACTGTTAATAAATTGAACTGATATTTTTAAAAAATTTCCCGGCGGCGCCTATCGGCACCGCTGAACCCTAAAAATTCTTATTTTTCTTGAGAAATCTTATTCAAAATCTCAAATTTTGTCCTTTTTTGGACAAATCGCATTAAAAATTACAAAATTTTCCCCTCGGCACCGCTGGACCCTCCTCCATTTTTCCAAAAAGTTTTTGAATAAAGCGCGCCGTAAAAAACGTGAAAATAGTCACTCCTTTTCCCAAAAATGTAATAAAATAATGCAAAATGACATAAAAAAGCTTTGATAAAATCATTGAATAATTTTTCAAGCAAAATATTCAAATAAACAAAAACATTTTTTAAATCACTCCCGAAAATTTTTTGAACCCCGAAATTCCGATTTCCGAAAATTTTTGGGCCTCGGAATGTCATCACTGATCGGCAGTATTACCCAACAATGTTTAATTATTTGGTCGACTTTGCCAAAAGTTATGACGATTTTTTTTTTGTCGAAAACACGAATTGGGGCAGTATGAGGGGGGTTTTTACTAGGGTAGGCCGGGCACGTGTACCCGACCCGGATACCCGGTTTTTAATAACCGGGTTTTGAAGGAAATATTTTTGCCAAATACCCGGGACCGTGTAACCCTAGTTTTTACCATAAAAATAACAAAATATGTGGAAAAAAAAAGTTTTAAGAATCATGTCAAAAGACATGATGCACAAAAATTGATTTTTCCTATCGGCACGACGGACCACCCTTGTTCTCCAAAAGTTTTGGGAAAAATGCGCCGCGAAAAAAGCGGTTTTAAAAGCAAAAAAAGGTCATCGATTTACGTGGCCGGACCTCTGCGCAAAATTTGTCGCTGACCCTCTTGTTTTGCAAAAATTTCTAAATTTTGGGGTCTAAATCTGATTATTTTAAGGGTTTTTTAATTGTTAAATTGAAAAAAAATTTGAGTCACACCGATAATATAATTTCAATTTCAAAGGCTTACATTTCGTGTTCGCAAAATATCCGATTTCGCTGAACAAAGATTCAACTGGCATTTTTTACTTTGAAATGAAAAGAATGAACAGGTCAAAGATGTTGCATTTGTTAATTATTTCTTTCAAATTGGATTTTCTACATAAAATTAAAGCTAATTTTTCAGCCCTTTCAATTTCGAATTCGCCAAAAAACGAAAGGAAAACTTGGAAGAAATGCTTTTTAATCAGAAGCATGCTTATACATTATACAGGCAGTGTCTATTTGTTCATGAACGGTTTAAAAGAAGTTGATAGGCAGAATTCAATAAAGAAAGATGAGGTTGGCGGAATTGGCGTTAATTTGTATACACTCGAGAAATTTTCTTCACCAAAAATGAAAAAAAGATTGGGTTTGTAAAAATATATTGTATTTATTCTCTGCCGAAGTAGAGTATAACTTTGGGCCCAATTTCAAATTCAAAGTGCCCAAATCCGAAGTGCTTACCCGCTTACCCGCAAATTCTCAAATGAAACTTCCGAACAAACATTGGAATGTCCGCTTCTAAAAGTGCAATAAATAGTTGGTAAAAATAGGCACAAAAATAGGCAAAAAAAATTATTATTTACGCTTTTTAGGTAGCAAAAAACATAAAAATTATCAAAAACCCATTTTTGCTTTTATATTTCAATTGCTTTAAAGTTTTATTAATAAGGACAAATTTTAAAGCAAAATTTTTATCAAAAAAAATAATCAAATTTTGGGGAACAATTTTTGTGAAATTTTTTCAATTCTTAGAGGTGTATTTTCGCGATTCTTAGGGTGTATTTTCATTTTTATTGTATTTTGTTAAGGATTTTTCGAAAATCATGAAAAAGGCGCCAAATAATGCGAAATAGGCATAAAAATAGGCATTTAGGCACTAAGCATAAAAGTCCTAAATCAAAGTTATGCATTATAAAAGTCATCGTAGAAGCTTCAAACCAAGTGGAAAAATCGTTTTTCGTGCTTATTTAAGCGTATTAAGTGCTCAGAACTCATCACTATTAATTATACAATGCCATTTATGTATAAAAAGTTTAATCATAAATTCTATATTAAAATAGCATTAAATTACAAATATTAACAAAATCCTTGTTTCTTAGATATTGTAATTCGTAAAGCACCGATTATATTTTAATAGGATTTTCATTTATTTAAAATAGTAAAGCACCGATTTTATTTTATTAGGATTTTGATTTATATAGTAAAGCATCGATTATATTTTAATAGGATTTTGATTTATATAGTAAAGCATCGATTATATTTTAATAGGATTTTGATTTATATAGTAAAGCATCGATTATATTTTAATAGGATTTTGATTTATATAGTAAAGCATCGATTATATTTTAATAGGATTTTGATTTATATAGTAAAGCATCGATTATATATTAATAGGATTTTGATTTATATAGTAAAGCATCGATTATATTTTAATAGGATTTTCATTTATAAGAAATAGTTAGAGTGAAAAATTGATTATTATACACATTATAAAAGACATAGCAAAAGTTGATATATCACACTTAGAATTTTCTAAAAAATTAGGCTATTGGCATGAATCGGCGTTGTTTTTACCCTCTCGTTTTAGCACAAAGACAAATAAAAATAATTAATTTTCTATAATTTATATATAATTTATTTAAAAATAAGAAAAAAAAAAGTTTTTAGAAATTTTTGTCAAAATTTGTCATTAAAAGTTTTTCACAATCTTTTCAGAACAAAAACAAATAAGTACAGAATTTTTGGTCATTGGTCAGCTGCTGTGTACGCATCGGAATGACCTTTTGCTCCCGATTCTTTGTATTTTTTATTGCCATTATTTGGCTTGGCTTCTTTTTTGAATGCTCAAATGGCACTGGTAATGGAAATGACAAAGTGCCAAAAAACATTGGCAAATCTTCTTCAAGCCGAGGCCGCAACATTGTAAACAAAACTGGTGGTGATTCAGCTGAGGTTTGTTAACACATTTATGAGCCGAAATTGGCAATTTTTATTGGAGAGCAAATTCTATGCATACGTTTTTTAGGAAATTGACTCAAAATTTGATTTTGGAAAGTTGTTTTTGATAAGTTTATGAAAATGGGTTTAAATAAATTGGCATTTTTATTGGACAGAAAATCCGATATCTTAGGGAAATGATTCAAAAACCACAAAATTTGGTTTTGAAAACTTTATTTTTCGTTAAATTGAATAAAATTGGATTTAAATAAATGGCAATTATCATTAAAGATGAAAATTTGTTTTTCTTATAATTGGTAAATTTGTGAAAAATTAAACAAAAAGTTGACAAAGATGTTTTTAATTCCTTTTAATATTTTTAATTTTGTTTTTGTTTTTGAGAGAAATATGAAAGCCCAGGTTTAATCTCGTATTTTTACATCTAATACACAATATTAAATTTTATTGGAAAATTAAATGACTCTTTCAGCCACCTCATAAACTTAATATATTTTTTCACCTATTATTATTAAGCTCAACTTTTTTTAAAATTTATTTTTATCATCTATCAATAGCTTAATAATCACTTCAAAAAAGGAGAATTATTTCGCTTTTCTCAAGAAATATAAATTATAATATAAAAAATTAAAATAAACAATTTAAGGTGTCTTTAAAATTCAAACCAAATCAATGGGATACCGAATTTTGTCACGGTGAGCTCAAAATCAGTGGGCTAAAAGTCGAATGTGGAAAAAAAGAATTTGGTAAATTTTCATAAAGAGTTTTCATAAAACATTTTATTCTAAAGGTCAACGTTCCGTCTTTGCAAAATATCCGATTTCGCTGAACAAAGATTCAAATGGCATTTTTTATTTTGAAATTAAAAAAACAAATGGGTAAATATATCATAACATTTGTAAAGCATCATTAAATTGTTATTTATTTTCAAATGGATGATTTAAACTCACTTTTCAGCAATTTCTACTTCGGATTTGCTGACAAACAAAAGGAGAAATTGGATAGAAAGCTTTTTGAGCAAGAGCATATTTATGCATATTTAAGCCATGGCTTTTTTAAAATTAACGGTTTATTTGGTGAGTATTCAGGAGAAAGTGATTCAATGAACAAAGGTGATGCCCTTGGAATTGGCGTTCATTTGAAAACTCGAGAAATTTTCTTCACGAAAAATGGACAACTTTTGGGTTTGTTTAAATTTTCTTATATTTAATTTATTTTTAATTTGCTGAAAATTTATTGTAAAATAATTTTTGATTTTAATTTTATAATTACATCAAAAATAATTTGTTTTTTCTAATTTTTAGCATCAAATTATTCACTTTCGTCTTCTTCCTCTATTAACCAATTGTTTCCATTTGTTACTTTGATGGATTCTGATGACGAAATTGAGGCGAATTTTGGGCAAAACAATTTCCAATTCGATGTGTCGTCCATTAACAAACTTTCAATTCAAACTTCTGAAAAATTTTTGGGCGGCAGAAAAATTACATCGCAGGTAACAGAAGCACATTTAAGAATTCATTTATTATTTCATTCAATTAAAATAGGGTTGGCCGGGTTCGGGTATTGGGCAAAAAACCGGGTCCGGGTTCAATTTTTTCATAAAAATAAAAGTTTTATATCTTAAATTACTAAAATTATTTCATGAAAAATATTGTGTTTTACAAATTAAGCTTTATTATTTGTCATAAATAGGGCTCCAATTTTTCGGCTATAAAAAACCCCCAAAATAGGCACTAAAAAGGAAAACAGGCACTAAAAACCTCATTTTTGGGGGGTGTAAATGACAAATTTAATCAAAAAAGTAAAAAAATTAGGCCAAGTCAGTAGTGTGATAAACAATTTTAAAAATCAAAATTCTTGTGATGAAAATAAATTTAAAAAAAAACTCCTTGGCGACGAATTTTTGAGAAACTTTTCATTTCTAAAGTGCATTTTTGAAAATTTTGGAGTCGATCCTTAGGGGTGCATTTTTTATTTTATTGAATTTTTGTTAATAAGTTTTGGAAAAACGCCAAAATAGATCAAAATAGGTTTTTTCCAAAATTTTTACGCTTTTTAGGCTGTAATTTAAAATAGGCTTTAGTATCAACCACCAAAAAAACAACAACGTATTTTTAGTAATAGGCTAATTATTTAAAAATTTTTAGCTTTCATATCAAATGGCAGTTTTCAAAAAAACCTTTAAAAAAAGGTCGGGTGCCCGGACCCTTCCAACATCAATTAAAATTATTAGATAAAATAAATTGAATTGTTTAAGGAAAATTGTTGGGATGCCACCTGCGCCACCTGTTGTGACAGACGCCTGGGAATCACTGGAAAAGAAAGTTTGGCTGTCATTCATACGGCAAAACAATCTGGTATTTTTTAAATTAAATTAAATATTATAATTGAATATTTCATTAAAAGGTTCTTTCCGCACAGTCTTCGCTAAACATTCAATTTCACCTAACAAAGAATCGTCCGGCATTTTTTACTTTGAAATTACTATTGAAAAAATATTTTGGTAAATGCATTTTGATTTTATAAAAAATTTGCAATTTTCAGTTGTTTTATGATCGGATTTGGTTTTAAAAGGCACTCATTGTATGAGGAAATGAGCTGTTTTTCTTCCCTGGGCATTTATGCTTATGAAAACAGTAGTGGCTATTTTCATATTGACGGAGCAGAAAGAAAAGCTGAATTTGATTATAAATTTGTTGCTGGTGATGTTGTCGGATGCGGCGTTAATTTGGCCACTCGACAGATAATTTTCACAAAGAATGGACGTCCTATTGGTTTGTTTATAATAAGAGTAAATTAATTTTAATATTTTTGTTGAATTATATTTAGCTAATTTATGCTTTTTACAATTCATTCTCTTTTCACTTAGAATCAATGCTTCTTTCGATTTCTCCACTCCTCCCACCTTCCGCTTTTGCCCAATTGTTTCCGTTTGTTGCTTTGTTTGACCATAAGGACGAAATTACGGCAAATTTTGGTTCGGAGGAATTCAAATTCAATCAGAAACTCTCTGAATTGAGAAATATTCACTGAAGCATTGATTGATTATTGATTGATTGAGCATTTGTTGTTTTCTAATTACCTTCTATGTTTTCTTTTCTTTCTATGCTTTTTCATTACATTAAAAATGGGAAGCTTTAAAGCAGAAATGCTGAGAACATCACAGAATTCTGTGCTCCTCTGGGCCAAATAGGTACTTTGGCTGTCCTTTTTCCGCTTTGTCCTTTTTTTGCTATCTTTTCAGTTTTTACTATGTGGTTCTTTTTATTTTACGATATTCATTTATTATGTGTCCGTGCATAAACTATTTATTTGTGTTGCATAAATTTGAAAAAAAAAATTATTGTACTTTATTATATTATAAATACAAAATTACATTTAATTTTAAGTTTTACAAAAAAAAGAAAATTTCTAAGAACTAAAATTTGAAAATCAAACATTTACAGAACATCCGATCTTACTAATGTTTTTTTTTACTCCCTCATTTGCTAAGAAAATTACTAGGAGCGGGGTCGTTTGTCTGAATTTTCCGGGTCGGGAATCCCGTAAAAACCGGCAGGATTAAACAGTACCGGATCGGGAGTCGTCATTCAAAAAACATGCAATCGAAATCTCGGTGCCCACAATTTTTGTTCAGCCAGTTAATGTATTTTTAATATTGAAATTTAACTCTCCCATAATTAGGGTTTTGTCTCTGATTTGAGCATTGAGATAATAAAAAAATGATGCTCTTAATAATAGGTTAGATGGTTCTTAAAAGGGCTAAATGGGTAAGGTGATCGAAAAATAAACATTGAACTTGTTATTTATTATTGAGACAGCTCCTCAATTTTTATTTTATATAAATTTTGAAAAAAAAAAACATTCGTTTCTGAGCAAATTGAATATTAGGATAACTGTAGCAGTTGGTCGCTGCTACAATTGCCAAATTTTTTCCAAATTTGCCGCCCAATTCCAACAAATTGCCGCCAAAATTCACACAAAAAATGCCACCAATTTATGCCCTCAAACTTGGGTAATTAAACCGAATTTTTACATCAAAATGTGTGAAATGGGGGTTGGGACAGAGAAAATGGCAAAAAGAGGGGAAATGGGAACAAAGGAAATGGCACAAAGGATTGTGGGAAATTGGGGGGTTAAACAAGAAATGGAACGGGGGGGCAACACATGGAAATTGGGAGAATGCCTAGGGGTGAACAGTGCCTGGAATCGGGGGAGGGCACAACGGGGGAAGGCACCAAATTGGGGGAAGGGTCCGGGCAATGAATGGGGGGGGAGAGCGAATTCACAATTCGCCAAATGATCACAAAATGATTATTTTTCCTTTTGGTCGTTCGCCTCGGACTTGTTTGTCACTCATTCCGTCACCGCAGATGACCTCTTTTTGCATTCCCTCGGGCGCCATTTGCACGGAAACGGTGTGACGTCCATTTTTTCTTCACTCCCCAATTCGCCTTTGCACGTGCCCCTCGCCCTTCAATTCCAATCGCCCCATTTTCTCCCTTTCATTTCTCGATTTTTTCCCGCCCTTTGCTAGCGCGCCCTCTTTTTGCTTCTCGCCGTCATTCGTCCATTTCTCGCCTTTCTGTCCGTTCCACGGACAGTTGCGGCTGTTGTTCAGTCGCAACACTCGCGCCGCAAGACCGTTGTCGTCTCGAACGGTACGCGACCAATTGTCGTTTGAGTTGCATCGCGAGTGGGGTCGGGACAGGTTCCTGCTGCGAAGTTGCAGGCTCATTCGCACACAGTTCTTGCGGCATTGGGTTCGGCGCAAGTTCGATCATTTCTTGCTCTATTTGTGCTGTCCGTCGTGTGCCGGTGGTTGCTCTCGGCCGTCGCGACACTTCGTATCCCATCAACAAATTGCGTGCCGTGGCTACAATTGGTCCCATCAGATAGACCCATGTTAAAGGGATTAGGACGTCGCGCACGAAAAGAAAGGTGACGTATATGCAGCACGCTGTTGTCCAGTAGGAGAGTAGTAGCCGCAATTTTTCCATGAACCACTCCTCAGTGAGGCCAATCAGGCCGCTTGGTAGGGCTCCAAGGTTTGCTGCACGCTCGTTTTTGTGTTCAGTTTCTCTTGACTTCCATTGGTCCAGACGCAGCCATTCATCCAAATGAGCGAATAATCCTTCTCCAGTGTCGTTGTCGATTGTCCAGCGGTGAAAAACAAGCGGCGTGATTTCCAACAACGACGGATCTTCAGAAGCTTCTTGGATCTCTGAAATACTGCTCGGGTCGATTTTTTGGACTGTGGCACTGCGAGTGTCGATTTTGATCCAATTGTTCTGGCTCAGCTGCAAATAATGGTGGCGGAAATTTCCACAATCAGCAAATGGTGATGACGCCGTGAGAATGTGAAGTTCCGGATCCAGGAACGCGTTGATTATTTTGCTCTCAATTCGAATTCGAACCGGAATGTAGCGATAACAATTGTTAACCGCCTGGTACTCCACATTTTGCATTGAAAATTCTGCACACGAGAATATTTGCATCGTATCCTCATTCAACCATCTGGCCATTACATCCTTTCGTCGTAGAAGTCGTCTGGCCTGCAGGGTCGGATTCGCTCCTCGTGAGCTTCTTCGGCATTCCTTGGAGAAAAGTTGCGCAATTGAGCGACTCGTTGCCAGTTGTCCAGCTGTCAACTGCGCCGCTAGTTGTTCTTCCGGAATTGCTCTCTTTCCCGGTCCATGACCATTAACAATTGTCAGATATTCCTCCTCCAAGATTCCAAATGATTGGTCTGACATCCGAATTGCCTTTCCGTTGCACGCTGTTTCCAATTTCGCTTCTTTGTTGAATGTCATTGCCTGCTCCCTGCTTTTAGAAATCCAAGTTCCTCCTGCCCACTCTGTCGATCCCGTAAATTCGCCTTCAATACTTTCGACGAAATGATAGTCACACGGCTGACAAGACTCTTTGCAGTCTGATTTCCAAACGAGAGTCGTGTTGTCCGCCATATTACAGCTCCCCGTCAGATAATTGCAGTCCTCCAAGTGCGAATAGAGTGGACTAATTATCTCGAAATTGTGTGGCCGGTAGAATAGCGTTGCCTTTTCCACGAAACAATTCATCGTTACGACTTCCTTCTCGCCTGACACGAAGCTCGAAATTCGTCCCGGGAATTCGGCATTCATTGGATTGTTGCTGCTCCATCCTCCTCCTTCGATTGGTTTCATGGGCTTCTCTTCGTATGGACATTTGTGTTGTTCGATCATCGCCATGCAAATTCTTCGTTGCACCGGGAGAAATTCCCTTTCCGTTCGAACAAACTGGTCCCCCAAAATGTTGGTGTAAAAATATTCTTTCGTCCGTTTGATGGCACATCTGAAGGCGCTGCTCACAGTTTGTGGCCTTCGATATGGCATGTAAAGAGAGACTCGCAATTTTTTCCACTGTGATGTGAGGCCTGGGGGCGGTTTGCAAAATGGCGATTTATCTGCATCCGGAATTCTCCACAAGGAAGATCCTTTGTGTGCGCACCAAAAGACCGGATCAGCTCCTTGATGGACTTCTGATAACTCCCGGTTTGGTCGCCGAATCACTGGTGTTGAGGTCGTCACTGTGGCAAGAGTTGAACCCTGGCTGGTCCTTGTTTGCGTAGTACTCGTAACTACGGGTTGAAGTGGGCGTTCAGTGGTTGCTTGGGCCCGAACCGTCCAACGCCGTCTCGGAGTCGTACTCTCACTCTGTCGCAACAGCACTTCTCGGTTTATCTCTTCGGTTGTCGTCCTTATTGATGCTCTCTTTGTGTTTGTCGTCACTCTCGGAATTGTAGTCGTACTCAGAACTCGCTCCGTTGTTGTCATTGTTGTCGAACTGAGAATAGGACGTGCCGTAGTCACGGTCACCGATGGTTGACCCGTAGTGCTCGCTCGCCCTAATGCCTTTCGATACCAGTCTCTGACATGGTCAATCGACATACTCGACTTCGTAGTTGGCATAGTGGGGGCTATTTGTCCTCGCTTTTCAACGCTCCCTTGAAATCCCGGCGGCGCCGTACCTTTCATATTCATCTCTTCGAGTCTCATTGGCCTCCCGAAAGGATTTACAGGCAACCATCCTGCATTTGGCCGGAGAATTTGTCCATTCACCAACATTGGTTTTGACAACGTGATCAAAAACATGATCATCATGGCAATTCCGGTCACACTTTTGAGCACCCTTTGTGTCCGTCCGCTCGTGTTTCGTGCCATGAATTTCTCTCCCTTCTCAATTTCAGGATTTTTTCCATTTTCCGCCGGAGTTTCTTTGATCGCTGCCGCCAGTTCTCCGATTTTCTCGTAGCGGTAAATTCCGCAACCTTGCATCTCAGCAAATTCTTCGACTTTGCGCGGCAAAAAGGTGTCTGTTCTGGTCGTCAGATGGACCTCCAATCCTGCTTCCGTTAAGTCTTTTAAGTCCTCTTTGACCACGTCCCACTCCTTTCGCTCTTCTCTCTTCAGTTCCAAATCAAAGATGATTTTTGTATTCCAATTGACGGGAAAAATCTTCTCACGCAATGGCTTTTCACAAAAATGGGTGTACCATCCAGAGCCCTCATCCACGAATTCTTTGGCTATCAACTCTGCTGTGCTCTGGTTGCTTATGACTAATGTCTTCTTGCTTTGAAGGTGACAGTCAGTCCAGTACTCTTTGGCTCTCATTTTGGTCAATGTCTGACCGAATCTTTCCGTTAGCTTCTCGAGCCATTTTTCAAAAGCTTCTCGCGCCCCTTCGTTTACCGTTTGGGCTTCTCTTGGTACATCTTCAAGTGCGATCGGTCCGTATATTTTTCCTCTCCATACTTCATCAAAAACATGGCATGATTTTGTCCATGCCGTAAGCACGCTCTCCAATTGTTTCTGCGGAATTGTCTTTTCTTTGCACTGGAGTTCTTTTGTCCACCATTTCTCCAACGCCTTCTCTATCTCATTTCCGCTTCCCAACACAGCGCACCAATCCTCACTGAATTTCTTGGTGTGCATCCGTGCCAGCCAATCAAACGCAAACGCTTGTCCAAGACAAGTTGCCTTCATCTTTATTTTTTCACTTTTACTAAGCCGCCCATGCGAAAGACTTTCCAGCGTACAAATTCGCGGACAATTTTCATGTCCCTTCACATCAGAATCACACCGCGTGAAGAGTGAGTAATTCACCATACGTCGGAATCCTGGACGTGCTGGCGCAAGTTTGATTCTGGTTTGCTTCTCAAGCAATGGTTGCGGTTCTCTTCCGTGACTAACTTTCTGCCGTTCATTTATCGGATTTCTCTGACACGGTCTTTGCAAATTCCGTACTAGCTCTTCATTCTGACTCTCTCCTTGAAGTTGGCCATCATTTCTTGGACGGTCTTCCTTCTCATTTGCTCCGCTTAATTCGTTTGTGGCAATTGCTGCTTGTCGAATAGGAGAGACTTCATAAGTTCTGCCGTATCGCGGCTTCCTCCAGGATCGATTGACATCCCTTTGACGTCCCTGCTGCCATTTTCGCCTCTTATCTATCACTCGCTGAGCAGCATAATGTCTCCTCTCCTTATCACATATCCGTCTTAACTCATTTTCTCTTTCCGCCTTTCTCTCGATTCGTCTTTGTTCATAACTCTTCCGCTGCTCCGCCGCCATTTCTCGGTCAAATTTCTCTTGACGGGCGAGTTCCCTCAATGGCTCATCTCTAGAAGGTTCCCCTGGCAGAACATCCATTGGTTCAAAAGGATTATGCACACTTCCGGCTTCGTTCAACTCATTAATTGTTTGCGGTTGACATCCGTCGATGATTTCTTTGCCTTCTCTCTTGCTTTTCTTTCAGCTTTTGCTACTCGCTTCGCATCTTTCTTGAAGAATTCAACCTTTTCCTTTCGTTGCCTTTCTTCTCTCAACGCTGGATTTGCTTGCTCCTGGAGCTCGCGCCTCACGAATTGGGTGCCACCCAATCCAACAAACAGCTTCCTCAACCCGGACAAATCGAGTCGCCTTGCTCGCTGGCGTCGGTACTTTCGGGTCTGATCGTTGTAAGCCAAGCGAGATGGAAACAACATGTTCCGTCGAGGGATGGTGTAGTTTCTGGGGAACAGAATCTCCAGAGACCCATGTTGTTTCTGTTGTTTCGGCCTGGTGTCGCGATTCGTTGACCTACGCCCGCCTCTCCTCGACCCAGATGACTCCGATCGCTCTCTAACCGGAGGCAAACTGGATTCTGTCGTGGCAATTTGTACAATTTTCTCTGGAGGCAAGCTGGGTTCCGTAGTGGCCAGTTCTGAGTCCATTATGGCTCCCACTTGTAACGCACTGACGTTGTCCTCGAAAGATTGAACAAATTCTAGGGGGTACAAAAGGTTGATGGCTCGAACAAGTGGTTTTCCTTTTGTTTGTACTCGTGCCGAACGCACGAGTCCATCCCTCCCCCTCAACAAATTTTCGACCCTTAAGGATTTCGGGTATTCGGCCTCTCCTTCAATTGGGAGTGCCACATCTGCGGGGTTATCTCCCCTTCTGGCATTTTGTATAGCACTTATGAGTGATCCCATGTACATCACTTGTGCACTTTTGTCCATTGGACACTGCACTTGTCCATAGCCACTTATCATCCGGCCAATTCGAGACGTTGATAATGTGAAACCGCTTGGCATTTTTTCCGCTTCGTCTCTTATTTTTAAATCATGTCGAACGTCCATTCCCAATAGAATGTCTGGTTGTCTTGGGCGTGACGGAAGGGAAAGTTTTTTCTTTCTTAATTCAATTTCATCCATCGAATTCAACGTCACAATGGGCATTTCCTTCACAATGAATTCCATTTCATTCGATGCACAAATGTATGGGTCGCCATTTACGCCCAAAAATCCCACTCGAACTACGTTGCTCAGGTAACGTTTGGCTTCTTTTTCTCCGAAGCCCGTCAAATGGCACTCTTCCGTCTGAAGCACTGGGAGTCCCAATTTCTTTGCCACATTGGCCTTAATGAATGAGCGTTCACTTCCGTCGTCCACAAATACTGATGCGACCAAACTTCTTTCAGGATTTGACGGATTAAAAATCGTCACTTCTGCTGTTCTCAACAGCACTCTTGACTTTCCTTGCACTGAATTGCACTGCGTTGGTGAGAACGTAACTTCTTTGAACTCATCCTTCTTTTCTTGCTTTTCCTCTTCTCTTACGTTCATCACTCGGTTTCCTGTGTTTTTCCACTCATTTCCCCTTTGAGGGTTTAATTGAAAACATAATGCCGTTGGGTGCGTTTGTTGGCACTTGAAACATCTCATTGGTCGAGGACAATTTCTTGCTGTGTGATTTGGCTTCAAACATTTAAAACACAATCTCTTCTCTTGAATGAGCGAAATTCGTTGTGGCCTTGTCTTCATTTTTTCGCATGTGTCGTGTCTGTGTTTTCCACCACAGAAAGCGCATGGGGTCAATTCGCCCTGCGAATTTATTGCCAATGAATTTCGTTGATTCCTGGGGTTTTTCTCTTGCCCCTTTCTGCTTTGGAATCCGAAATTTTGTTGTGCAGAATTTCCTTGCACTTGTCTTGGGTTTGCATCTCTTTGCATCGGAAATTTTCTTCCTTCCATGTTTGTTTTTCCGAAATTGTTGGTGGTTACATTGACCGATCCTCCGAATCTGTTCCGCGTGAATTGCCTTTTAAATCCTTGCTCAACTCTTGTGTCCCGGTTTTCGAAGCCATATTCTCTCATGACTTCCTTTATTGCCAATTCTTTGTTGAGAGCATTTCCCAATGTCTTTCGTAGGGATGACGTGTCCCAATTGTCTGGGTCTTTCGCTTTCTCTTCCAGAATTTCTCGCAGAAATGGCTTATATAATTTCTTCTCCAGCATTAAATAAATTGGCGGTCCTTCAATGTCTTCGCCCGCAGCTTCTAATTCTCTTGAAAGCCGTTCTAATTCCATGCAAAATTGTTTTGAGTCTTCAACTGAGAAGCATCGTTTGAGGTTTGCCAACTCCGTGTGCAACCTCCGAACATATTCACCCTTGTCGCCATAAGTGTCCTTTAACAACTTCATGGCAATGTCGTAATTCTTCTCTTCCAAGCGAAGTCCTCCAATGAGTAATGCGGCTTCTCGCTCCAAAAGCGACTTCAGCAGATTCAGCTTCTCAATTTTGCTTCCTGCCCTTTGTTCCACTGCTACTTTGAAAGCTTCTTCAAACATGGGCCATTCCCTTTTATCGCCCGCAAATGGTTTAATTCTCAATGTCGGCAATTGGTACAACACGGCTGTGGCTTCATTGTGTTTCATGCGGGTATTGCCTTTCTCAGGTTCTGCGCCCGACTTTGACATTTGTTTTGCGTATTCTCTTTGCTCTGTACGCGCATCTCTGTCAGCTTTTGAGCGTTGCAATTTTGCCCCAGCTGTGACTTTCATTTCCAAGTCCTTTAGCTCAGTTAACTTTGTGTTGGCTGCTTCCATTTTTGTGCTCAATTTTTCCGCCGATTGAAATTGTTCATACAATGCTTGCTCACTTTTTCTCTCATCTTTGTCCATCTTTTGCATTAAGTCATGCCATTTATTTATGGCTGCCCAAATTTGCTCAATTTTTTCGCTTATGGCATTCACTTCTGCTTTAATTCTGTCTGTTGCGCCTTCCATTAAAATGGCATTTTCCAATGACGTCATGGTTTGATCTGACTCGGCATTAAGCTCTGCGGCTGTTTTCGCCTTTTCCAGAGCTTTCAACTCTGTTGCAATTTTTGTGCGCAAATGACTTGACATTTTGCGATTTTGTGTCTTCAAAATCCGAATTCGTTGCCCTGTTTTTCTTATGCTTTTGCCAAAGTGATGGACCGTGCGTGAGCAGAGCAACTTGGGTTACGAAAAACCCAAGAGGCTGGCAATGTATGAAAAAGGAACGCTTCGAGTCACAAAAAACTCGAAGTGTTTTCTCAACGTACGTGCTACGCCTTGGATCACTAAAAATCCAAGGGACAGCTCGTACGCCTAGGAGCTCCTAAGAATCGGCAACTTCGAAGGGAACACGCGCTTTAGGCCACGAGTTACAAAAAACTCGAGGTCTATACCCTGGGATTGGAAGCGATTCGGGTCACGAAAAACCCGAGTGGCCAACGGAGCTATGGAAAGACGCCTCGGATTACAAAAAATCCGGGAGTCTTAACTCTCAACAAGAGGCGCCTCGGATTACAAAAAATCCGGGGAACCTTACCTTTTGAAAAGAGGCGCCTCGGATTACAAAAAATCCGGGGAACCAATCAATTTTCAATTTTCTGTCTGCTTACCACACCCCTTTTTCCAACTTTTCCAAAATTTAATTTCAAATTTTTTTTTTTTTCACTTCACTTACAACTCCAAATGCCCAACTGTTGTCAAGCCGTCGTCCGCAGTGCCAGGGTCGCCACTTTGTAGCAGTTGGTCGCTGCTACAATTGCCAAATTTTTTCCAAATTTGCCGCCCAATTCCAACAAATTGCCGCCAAAATTCACACAAAAAATGCCACCAATTTATGCCCTCAAACTTGGGTAATTAAACCGAATTTTTACATCAAAATGTGTGAAATGGGGGTTGGGACAGAGAAAATGGCAAAAAGAGGGGAAATGGGAACAAAGGAAATGGCACAAAGGATTGTGGGAAATTGGGGGGTTAAACAAGAAATGGAACGGGGGGGCAACACATGGAAATTGGGAGAATGCCTAGGGGTGAACAGTGCCTGGAATCGGGGGAGGGCACAACGGGGGAAGGCACCAAATTGGGGGAAGGGTCCGGGCAATGAATGGGGGGGGAGAGCGAATTCACAATTCGCCAAATGATCACAAAATGATTATTTTTCCTTTTGGTCGTTCGCCTCGGACTTGTTTGTCACTCATTCCGTCACCGCAGATGACCTCTTTTTGCATTCCCTCGGGCGCCATTTGCACGGAAACGGTGTGACGTCCATTTTTTCTTCACTCCCCAATTCGCCTTTGCACGTGCCCCTCGCCCTTCAATTCCAATCGCCCCATTTTCTCCCTTTCATTTCTCGATTTTTTCCCGCCCTTTGCTAGCGCGCCCTCTTTTTGCTTCTCGCCGTCATTCGTCCATTTCTCCCCTTTCTGTCCGTTCCACGGACAGTTGCGGCTGTTGTTCAGTCGCAACATAACTTGTAAATCATTAAGAAAGAAAAAGACTGTTAATCTCCAAAATTAAATTTGAATTCATTATTTGTGCTGTCAAAATATTTAAATTATTTTGTCCTTAATGCTTTTTGACACATTGCACCGTTGGCCCTTGGGAAAGGCCTTTTTCTATTTTTTATAATGATATAAATAAAATTTTTATTAATTTTTTTTTAAATTGTGTATATCCTCAAATGTCGGATCCTCAAAAGTCGGGTCCTCAAATGTCGGGAATATCCGCAAATGTCGGGTCCTCAAATGTCGGGAATATCCGCAAATGTCGTGTCATCAAATGTCAAATCCTCAAATGTCGGGTCTTCAAAAGTCGGGTCCTCAAATGTCGGGTCCTCAAATGTCAAGTCCTCAAATGTCGGGTAGCCACAATTCATATGGGAAAGGGTATTTATGCCGTGGTGCGACATTTGAGGACCCGACATTTGAGGACCTGACTTTTGAGGACCCGACATTTGAGGATTTGACATTTGAGGACCCGACATTTGCGGATATTCCCGACATTTGAGGACCCGACATTTGAGGATATACACAACTTCAAAAAAAAATAAATGAAAATTTTATTTATATCGTTAGAAAAAAGAGAAAAAGCCTTTCCCGAGGCGAGGGCCAGGGAAGCAAATTATAAATTGTAAACCAAATGCTGGTAAGCCCTAGAGATGCGCCGTGAATCACGGTCACGTTTCACGGTTCACGGGTTTTTTCAGTCACGGCGCATCTCTAGTAAGTCCTTATCAATCTTTGATTTCTTGGAAAGTTTCATAATTCAAAAACAATTTAAGATTAACTACTTCATTAAATAGTACTTGTGTTTTGGTAATTCATGAAGATCCCCTATTTTCTATTAACATGTGGAATCATTGTTAGGACAACAAGACTAAATAAGAATGAATTAATAATACTTTTTAATATCAGAGTCATTAATTATTGTTCTGAAGAAAGGAGAGCGGATTGAATGAGTTGAACCAACTCTCAGGGGATAGTATTCGAGAAAGGAAAAAAACATACAGAGACAAGATTTGTTTTTAGAACCGTGGTGCGACATTTGAGGATTTGACATTTGAGGACCCGACATTTGAGGACCCGACATTTGAGGATCCCGACATTTGAGGACACGACATTTGAGGACCCGACATTTTAGGATCCCGACATTTGAGGACCCGACATTTGAGGATCCCGACATTTGAGGACACGACTTTTGAGGATCCGACATTTGAGGATATCCCCGATTTTTGAGGACCCGACATTTGAGGACATAGACATTTTCAAAAAAAAATGTAAGAAAAATCCCGAAATATGTACAAAAAACCCAAATACGTAAATAAATTTTTCAAGTGGTTATTTTATGGAAAAAAATCCTGTATAAAGAATGAAATAGGGACAAAATGCCATAAAAATGACTTAAATAGGCTCATAATCACCTTTTAGTATTTTAAAAATTACGTTTTGGTATTATGTAAAAAATGAAGAAATGTACAAAAATATTTTCCGAAATTTTTGATTTATTTTTAGGATTTTCCAAAAATTCCCTAAAAATCTTCAAAATATGTAAAAAATGAAAATATATATGAAAAATCCGAAATATGTACAAATATGTAAGAAAATCCCTAAATATTTATAAAAACTCCGAATATGCAAAAATACGTAAATATAAGTCCCGATTTTTATTCGCAAACACTAAAAAGAAAATGTTTTTCTTACTATTTAAAGCATGGAGAAGCCAGGCTAAAAATATGTATTCACTGTCGTGTGTTTTTTTCCGTTCTCGAATTCTTATCCCCTGACTTGGGTCCAACTCATACTGCTACAGCTTATCAGCTGCAATTCGCTCTTGTCTCTTTAGAACAGTGATGAGTCCAATAATTGAAAAGTATAGCTTGATTAATTAATTTTCATTCGATACAAGGGAGTGTACACTGGAGAATTGCATTCTTAAAGCTAAATGTTTGTGCGACCCAAATCATGAAGAATGCTTTCTTGATGATTACAGGTGTTAATCGGAAATAAGGGGGTCTTCGAGCATTTATGAGAAGATTTTTCCCTTTGAACTTCGTGTTATACAACGCGTTAGATAATTACAAAAACTCAAACTCAAATCTTAGCATCCTGATACTACATGCTGTACGTGGAGAAGAAAGATTGGAGTTATTCGGCTGTCCTTAAAGACTTTTTGCCAAATTTGCTCCCATTTGCCTTTGGAAAATGCATTTTCTTCATTTATAAAGATATAAAATAAAATTTCCATTTAATTTTTTTGAAAATGTTTATGTCCTCAAATGTCAGGTCCTCAAAAGTCGGGTCCTAAAATGTCGGGTCCTCAAAAGTCGGGTTCTCAAATGTCGGGGATATCCTCAAATGTCGGGTCCTCAAAAGTCGTGTCCTCAAATGTCGGGATCCTCAAATGTCGGGTCCTCAAATGTCGGGATCCTCAAATGTCGGGTCCTCAAATGTCGGGTCCTCAAATGTCAAGTCCTCAAATGTCGGGTAGCCTTTTAGAACAACCCGGAATTTTAAATCATATTTTTATTTTCTTGAAAAAATTTGCTCAAAATCTGTTAACAAATCGCAATAGAATAATTTCATAAAATCAATGAATTATTAAAATTTTACTATATTTTTTTATTTGTTCAAAAATTTTCGATTTATGACGACTTCCAGTTTCTAGCAGGGCTTGATTTCGCTTTCACCTTTTTGGAGTAAAAGATTTTCACATCACTAATGAATGGCATTTTTTGTGGGGAAAGGCAAAAAAATTCATATATCTTTAAATAGATTTTAATTTACAAACTTTTTGTGTTAAATGCGATCCAAAATGATCAAAGATTGCCAGGGGCTTCCCAGCTGGTATAATTTATATCGTGTTCCAAATTGAATATTAGGATAAAGTTGTAAATCATTAAGAAAGAAAAAGGCTGTTAATCTCCAAAGCAAATTTGAAATCATTATTTGTGCTGTCAAAATATTTAAGTTATTCTATTCGGTTGTCTTTAATGCTTTTGACACATTGCACCCGTTGGCCCTTGGGAAAGGCTTTTTCTCTTTTTTATAATGACTTAATTTCATTTATTTTTTTTGAAATTGTATATATCCTCAAATGTCGGGAATATCCGCAAATGTCGGGTCCTCAAATGTCAAGTCCTCAAATGTCGGGTAGCGATTTATGCATATGAAAGTTACGGAACCCGTCAGTTGGGCTCTCACGTTTGGGCCCCAGCATGTTTTTCCACTTAAGCTTTTTTCTTTGGCATCCAAATCCAACAATCTTGGTATCATTCGAAAGCTCTTAACATGCTCTATTAGCCTTGCTAAAAAAGAGAAAAGTTTTTCAAGCCAGGAAAAAATTTTATTGAGAAAAAAGTTGAAAATTTCGACTTTTTCGCAATTTTCATGTATAACTTTTTTGGTAATTGTCTAATCGCGAAGCAATAGCTTAGAAAAAGCTTCTAAACATGTTAAGCTTTCGAATGATACCAAGTTTATTGGATTTTGGTTACAAAGAAAAAAGTTATAGAAAGTTATAGTGGAAAAATATGCTGGGGCCCAAACGTGGGGGCCCAATCGTGAGGGCCCAACTGACGTAGACCGGAAAGTTATGGTGAAATTTGGGGCAACGGAAAAGAAAAAGGAACAAATTACGAATACTCCTACGGTGTTTGCGATACCGTAGTAATGGGCATCCATTGGGCCACTCGACAGCTCTTTTTTCACGAGGAACGTACGACGTTTGGGTAAGCAATTTTTGAAAATAAACGCACTAGCATTCAAAGAAATAATGGAGCAGTCAATGCAGCACTGAACAAAATAGATTTTATAAATCCAAATCTGAAACAAAGCAAAAAAAAAAAAAAAACGAAAAATTAGAGCAAAAAACAAATTATGGAATTTAAATATCCGCTTAGAATTTAAAATTTGCCTTAATTTTGTCACCAAAAAAAGGAATACAAAGAAACGATCGGAACAATGGAGAAACAGCAGAACACTTAGAAATAAAAAATTGGTCGTAAATCTGAAAAATAATTAGTCAATAAAATTTTATAAATGGAATTTTTAAGTACACAAAAGTGTCTATTTTTGGTGAAAATTATCTCGAGTAGCCAATTTCCGAAATCCACAAAATATCAATTTTTAGGTTTGAATGAATTTATTTAAATGGGCATGCATTTTTAGGATGAAATGCCAAAAAGGGCCAAAAACGACGCAGCATTTATTTCTATTCAAAAAACTGATAAAAAAAACCATGTTTGAAAGCCTTAGAACCCGTGACCTGGAAGAAAAATGCGCCAAACACACGGGGACTGAATGGCTGTACTGAATGCATGATCAAAATCTAATTTCTCCTCAAAAAGCTCATCATGGCTTTACGTCTTCGCTAAATATTCGATTTTGCTGACATTGAATGAATTTTACTTTTTTCTGAATCTCGACTGCAACATGTACAAGAAATATAAACACTTTCAAAGAAAGCAATTTATAAAAAAGCCAAATAAAATGTTAAAAAGCTTGAAAAACCCCGAATCTTGGCCAGGGTTCCAATCCAAATGTGATGTCAAGTTTAGAATTCCGACAAAAGGAAGATTTCTTTTAAGCTTTTTTAATTTCCTAATGACCACTTTTCGGTAGTAATTTTTCGGAAGCCCAAGTATTAAACGCTGGAAGAATTGCCAAATCACATAAATCTGTTTATCTATTAATATTTAGATAAAATAAGGCTTAGCTAATTTTTATTTAACATAATTTCGGACCGAAAACTCGTAAATATTTTTTGAAAATAATTTAATTTTATATTTTAATGAATAAATAATTGAATCTGTATTTATTCTTAATTAAAATGTAATAAATAAAAGGAAAAATAGACCTAAAAAGCCAACCTTAAAATTGATAAATAGCAAATAATATCAATTACACCAAAGAAAATCTTGGTTTATTTGAACTGCTTTCATGCCATTTGTCACCTTTTTCATGCCTATTTTTGTGTATATTTGAAAACTTTTGTGCCTATAAGTCCGGCACCAATAATCATTAAAAAATATGTTTTCAGAATAAATAAATGCTTTGTCAACTTTACTTTTAAAATAGCTAAAAAGGTGAATTAAATGCAGAATTGGCATGAGATCTTTTCATGTTTTTAATCATTTTTTAAACATTTGTCTTTTTTAAATTCCGTTACTGAAACGCCGAGGCAGTAAAAAACCAAATTCGAAAAACTCAAAAAAAAAAAAACAAATAAATAATGAAAGAAAATAAAGAAACGCAGTTTGAACTGGGTCCATTAAAACAAAAAAATTTTAAAGAATATACTTTTTATATAAGAAAAATTTGAAACGAATAAAACCGCGTTTTAAATGATTTAGTCAATGTTTTAGCAAAATTTACCAAAAAAATAGACAGAATCATACCACCAAGTAAGAAATTTTGTATCACTACTCGAGAAATTTAATTAATTTCTAAAAATTGCTTTTCAAAACTTATCAATAAGTATTTCTCAGTTCGAGTCTGTCTACGTACTGGATGCATTACGAACTAAATCTTTTTACTGGGCTCTATACAAATAAATGATAATTTGCTAATCATCCAATCCCACTAATTACCCATTCCCTGGTCCTTTCCCTGGTGGTGTAATTTCCTTCAAATGTTTCTCAATCTTTTCCTGCTTTTTCTCGTTCTTTTCTATCTTCACTTCGTTTGCACAGACACATCCGACGAGACAAGGCAAAACGCCACAACAATAAGCAACATCAATTAAGCCTGCGGTGGCATACACAACGGCATCTATTGAATTTTTGATAGCGCAATAGGCTACAGCATCTGCACAAGTGCATGGAATGAAGAGAATGTCAAGGCATGCTAAAAATTCATGCAAAATTAAAATTTTTTTGAAAAAAACAATGATACAATTTAGTTTATTCAAAGCTAAAAATTTTTACGACCAAAAAAATATTTTAGGTAAATGTATTAAAATACAAATTTAATGTTATGCTAATATACTATATTTCTGAAACTTAGCAGCTACCCATTTCATTATATAAAAAATTTCACCTCTGAAGATTTATTTTTTGGAAATTTACAAAAATATAGCTTCAATTCAAAAAATTTTAATTTAATAAAAGCAAGTTTACACATTTTTTATATACTTAGTATTAGACTTGGTAGATAATAATTAATTTAAAATAAAACACTCAAATTTTGGAGAAAATTCAAAATTAGAAAATTTCGTTAGGTTTAAAATACACTATTTAACGATGATTTATTTAATTTTTAAGTTTAAATTTATAAATTTTCCACACCCTTTGGAATTTTTTGTGGTTTACCCATTTATTGGACAATTTCATTAAAAAAACCATCAAAAAACTTTGCTCAAAAGCAATCAACTTTTAATCTTGATTTCATCGGTAGCCCTAAGTGTTTTCCTAATTTCATCATGTTTGAATAAAGTTATGGCCAAAACATAAAAGCAAACCAGATTTTCAAGCATTTTGGTCATAGCTTTTTAAACTTAATGCAATTTTTTGAAATTTTGCAGGGTATCAGAAAACACTTGGGCAATCAAACGATAGCAATAAATTAAAAAATTAATTAATTTAGAACTAGCTTTTTTAATTAAAATTAATAATTTTGATCATCAAAAATTATGATGTTAGCCTGTTAAAATTTCAGAATATTTTGCTATATTTTCAAATAAGTTATAGCCAAAAAGGAGAGAATTAAACCTGTGAACAACGAAATGATGAACTCAATAGACTAACAATTATGTCATGTTAGCAATCATAGAATGCGTTTTAAAAGAAAAATGTAATCATTTTTAACATTTTTTCTTAACGCCAACCTTGCTTAACGATTTGACCAAGTCTCCCATTCTTTTTAATGTTTTTTGGACCTTGTTGGACCGGACCTACCGGATCGGATACCACCAGCTATTGGATTTTCAATAAACCGAGTCCGGATCCGAGGCGTAAAAAACAGGTGTCCAGGTCTGGGGACACTGTTGGGTACCCGGACGCGTGTAAGCCTTAAATAAACCCACTTCGAGTGCAAGTCTGCTTGTCATTCTTCTCTCTTTCTTCCTTTTCTTTCTTCGCTTTCTCTTCTTGCTTGCGTTGTTTATGTGTCTTGTCTGCTTTATAAACAGCCTCGGTAGCAAAGCATGGCTGTGGACATTTCGACAAACGATCCATTGCATGGCCAAGCTTTACTTCTTCCTCTTTTAATACTTAAATTAAAAGAGTATTTTAAAGGTAAAGTTTTATGCCTTGCCTTGTTGCTCTTTCTGATAAAAATAAGTGTCGAAATATTCGTTAATTTCTTTCTGTTTTTTGTCTGTTGCCAAATAATTCAAAATTTGCAATTTCTTAAATAATAGAATTGCTTCTAATGTTGCTAATTTATCTAGCAGATCTTGTTCAATGCTAAACATAATTAATTAATAATAATTATAAATTTTGTTAAAATAAATTACTTTGTCCTTTGATTTTCGCATATACATTTTTCAAGTTTGGCAATTTCTTTTTGTTTCTTTGGTGTTTTAATTTCATTTTCAATTGTTGTCTTTATGCGAAATGTATTATATGTTTCTAATTTTTTAAGTTTTTTTGTCATTTTCAATTCAATATCTTTCAAAAATTTATTTAATAAGGCGAAAAAATTCTTTACGTCTTCGCGTGTCACCTGCTCATTCAAAATCATTTTATAAATTAAAAAAAAATAATCTTTAAAAAAATGCTTCGAATTATTATTTTTTACCTCTTTTTTCGATGTTTTCAGTTTTTCTGATAATTCCTTTTTCTTATCATTAAGTTCATTTTCATCTTTTATTTGCTCATTTTCCTCAATTCCATTGAATTGTTTTGGGTTGTTTTTGTCAATAAATTCAATGATTTGCTTCAGCCATTTTCTTGTTTCTTTACTGATCGGTTGTTGATCTATATTTTCGGAAATTTAAATATAAAATATTCATTTTATTTTGATTTTAATTTTAGAAGGCAATAAAATTCAAACAATTAGTAGGATTATTTTGTTTTTTTCGAAATTTATAGAATATTTTTGAAGCTTTAAAACTATTGTGAAGTTATGGCAAAAAATAAAGTGTTCTTAATAAATATTATTTTATTATTTTCTTATTTGAAAAGACAAAAAAAAACTTATTTATTTTTTATTTATCTTCTAAAAATTATATTTTATTTGATTTGTGTCTTCCCCTCCCAATGCTACCGTAATGCTGAATTTTACCAGCATTTGATGAAGAATATTCACCAATCTTTTTTGGTGGCATTCCATGGGCGCATTCATAGCAAAGCCAAAAAATGGCAGAAAAAATTACAAAGTATGAGGGATTCAATATCATTTTGTTGACTAAATATAGATAATTTGTCTATATTGATAAAGAAAAACAAATACTGGATCTAAACCAAAGAAGGACAAAAAAACAAAATTTATTACCAAATTTATCCATGCCATTCGAAAAATTTGTGGATTTGATTTCTTCGTTTTGGCATAGATAATATCGGAAAAAATTAATTTGGCAAAGCAGGGAATTTATGAATTTCTTATGCTTAAATGCAGAAAAGATGTTTAAAACGGTTATTTTGCCCAATTAAATTTCAAATTATTTAAATGAATTTGCAAAATTGAGGTAAATCGACCAAAATATAGTGATTAAACAAAAATGAAAAATGAGTGAATTAATTGAGCAGTGACTGCCTTTTATGCAGTATGTTCTACTTAATGATGTAAAGAAATCCTACTCATTGACGTAACGATGAGATGATATTTAGTGAATTTTCGATTTTTTTTTATTCTTTTGAAAAAATAATTTAGTGAATTTTTGATTTTATTCTTCTACAAAAATAATTTAGTGAATTTTTGATTTTATTCTTCTACAAAAATAATTTAGTGAATTTTTGATTTTATTCTTCTACAAAAATAATTTAGTGAATTTTGATTTTATTCTTCTACAAAAATAATTTAGTGAATTTTTGATTTTATTCTTCTACAAAAATAATTTAGTGAATTTTTGATTTTATTCTTCTAGAAAAAATAATTTAGTGAATTTTTGATTTTATTCTTCTACAAAAATAATTTAGTGAATTTTTGATTTTATTCTTCTACAAAAATAATTTAGTGAATTTTTGATTTTATTCTTCTAGAAAAAATAATTTAGTGAATTTTCGATTTTATTCTTCTACAAAAATAATTTAGTGAATTTTTGATTTATTTTTATTCTTCTAGAAAAAATAATTTAGTGAATTTTTGATTTTATTCTTCTACAAAAATAATTTAGTGAATTTTTGATTTTATTCTTCTACAAAAATAATTTAGTGAATTTTTGATTTTATTCTTCTACAAAAATAATTTAGTGAATTTTTGATTTTATTCTTCTAGAAAAAATAATTTAGTGAATTTTTGATTTTATTCTTCTACAAAAATAATTTAGTGAATTTTTGATTTTATTCTTCTACAAAAATAATTTAGTGAATTTTTGATTTATTTTTATTCTTCTAGAAAAAATAATTTAGTGAATTTTTGATTTTATTCTTCTACAAAAATAATTTAGTGAATTTTTGATTTTATTCTTCTACAAAAATAATTTAGTGAATTTTTGATTTTATTCTTCTACAAAAATAATTTAGTGAATTTTTGATTTTATTCTTCTACAAAAATAATTTAGTGAATTTTTGATTTTATTCTTCTAGAAAAATAATTTAGTGAATTTTTGATTTTATTCTTCTAGAAAAATAATTTAGTGAATTTTTGATTTTATTCTTCTACAAAAATAATTTAGTGAATTTTTGATTTTATTCTTCTACAAAAATAATTTAGTGAATTTTTGATTTTATTCTTCTACAAAAATAATTTAGTGAATTTTTGATTTTATTCTTCTACAAAAATAATTTAGTGAATTTTTGATTTTATTCTTCTACAAAAATAATTTAGTGAATTTTTGATTTTTTTTATTCTTCTTTTAAAAAAAGCATTTTTAATGTTTAATTAAATAAAATCTTATGTCAGGTAAAAACAGAAAATAAAGTTTTGTTTTGTTCAATTATCTTGACGAAATGGCTCTTCCTTCTTGCGTGAATCTCAGCTTCGAAGAAAAAACAAAGGGACGAGAGCGACTTATTTGATCACTGGGAGAAGGCCAATTCCGTCTGAGCCAACTTTGAGTCTTTGTAACTTATTGTGTGTTGATCAAACCGAACAAGCTTGGTATCATTCAAAGTCCTAATCATTCGAAGACCTAATAACAGACTCTATTCGTCTACTTTTGTTTTAAAGCAACCTTTTAAAATAGTTGAATTAAAAATACCGAACTTCTGAGTTTTTCAGCTTTAGAGACGAAAAACCTTTTTGAACTGCTTAATTGTATATCATTATGGGAATTTTACTGCTATATGATAAGTAATTCCAATTTATAAAAAAAGAGATAAATAAAATCCAAATAATTATCGTCCCATAGTAGTTACCGCGTCCAGACATTTGCGGACAGACATTTGCGGACGGACATTTGCGGACGGACATTTGCGGACGGACATTTGCGGACGGACATTTGCGGACGGATATTTGCGGACAATTTCGTGAAAAAATAAAATATTCTTAAAAAATTAAAAAAAAATTCTGAAAACATGGAATGGAGACTGCAAAATAAATAAATATTTATTTTTCGGTCAGGGTCTTTTCGTACGGCCATTTTCGTACCGCCGTTTTCGTACCGCCGTTTTCGTACGGGGACGTTTTCGTACCGCCGTTTTCAAACGGGGACGTTTTCGTACCGCCGTTTTCGTACGGGGACATTTTCGTACGAGTTCTTGTACAAGCGTCAGATTCAATTAGAAAAACGACTTTTTTGATCAGAAATATGACCATGAAAGACAAATTTTTTCTGAAACAAAATGTAATCGATAGAAAAAAGAAAGGGCTAGCCTTGGAATTTCGGTTTTCTTTTCCGAAAATTTTTAGGTTCTCTAAATGCTATCCAATTAAACACTAGAGCAAGAGTTATCTAGGGTTCTTCCCCTACTATCTGGGAAAAAAGTCGGGGAGCTGGTATCAAATTCCCCGACTAGAATTATCTATAGGGCTAAATAAATTTTTTAAATGTTGGGGGGGTCAAAAACTTGGTCGTCAAATAGAAAAAAATGTTTTTTGTTTCTAAAAATAAAAAGAGCACTCTCACCCGAGAGAGTGAAACAGACGACGTTCGAATTCCCCGAACGGTGTTGGGAATCAAATCTTTTTTAATCACACAAGGACAAGCATCTCACTTTGACCAGTGAAATTAATTCTTTGAAGTGTAAAAATAAAATATGATACCTTTAAAAGCCAAAAATAAATTTTTATTTAGTTTTGCAGTCTCCATTCCATGTTATCAGAAATTTTTTTTTAATTTTTTAAGAATATTTTTTATTTTTTTACGAAATTGTCCGCAAATGTCCGTCCGCAAATGTCCGTCCGCAAATGTCTGTCCGCAAATGTCCGTCCGCAAATGTCCGTCCGCAAATGTCTGTCCGCAAATGTCCGTCCGCAAATGTCTGGTAGCCGTAGTTACACATACCGACTTGTCGTTAGTGCGCGAAGTTTTCGCGCACTAGCGACAGGGTGTTGGGGGTGTTTTTTTTATCTTTGCCGCACCTGTCAATCAAAGTGATTGATAGGTGTGTGATCGGAAGGGGGTGTCGGGAGTGATCAAAGGGTATGGGGTGATTGACCTGTCAAGAGTGATGAATTGGTTGAGTGATTGATCGATCGGTGGTGGTGATTGGATTAAAAAAATTAAAAAAAAAAATTGACTGATACGAGACTGAGACAAAAAATCCCGAGAATTTTTTTATTCATTAACAATTTTCAATTTCATTTATTTACTTTCAATTTGATTTATTTAATAAGTCATTTGTGGTAAAGAATCAATCCGTTCAGTGAGTTTTTTCGTCGGTCACTTTGACCTGTCATCGTAATTTGAGGCGACCATCCTTAATTATTTTATTTTATTATTATTATATTTGATATTAAATTTTATTTATTTTTCTTCCATCCTTAATTTGATAATCTTTGAGGATCTTCGCACGCATTTAAAGAAGGATTATAAGAACACTGGGCATTTGCCATCAGCAAAATGTCCATGGCAAAGATTGTGGTGAAAAGTATCACAGCAATGGAGACAACTTGGGATTTGTTCATTTTTGGATATATTTTTGAATTAAATTTGAATACCTAGCATAATTATTCATTAAATTATTTCACATTTTTATTCAGAATTTTATAAAACATAAAAAAATTTCCAAAAATTTTAGAACAGAATATTACCGGTTTTTGTTGGTATCGTTTGAAAATTTTGTGTCATTTTTTATACAAATTAATTCCCAAATTAAATTTTTGTCCATTAAATATAGTATTTACGTAGACACAAATTTATAAATATTTAAATTATTATTTTTTTACTTGAAAAATAATTAAAGTAACATTAAAAATAAACATTGATGCTTAAATACACATTCTTCCAAAAGTATTTCTCTCCTGTTATCAATTTCAATCATATTTGCTTTTGTACTTTATAATAAAAATGAAAAGAATAATTAATAAATAAAATTTTAATTAATTTTTTTTTTGAAACATTTTCTTGTATGAAAAAGCACTTTTCACATTTATTCACAACTTTTGATGAAAAATTTTTCTTCTCCAAAATTTTAATTATTAAAATTGAACAAAGAAAGAAAAGTTTGTAAAAACATACGAATTTTATGTGTCGCATTTTTAAGTAAAAATTAATTAATTAAAAATTGTTTTTATTTATTATGAAAAACCCAAACCAACAGGGTCCATTATACCTTTTGTTTTTTAATAAAATTTAAAACCATGGGATCGGGGAGTGCGAGAATTGCGGTTTATTCAAGTAATCTCGCTTTGGGATCTCTTTCCGCGCCGGTATCTTGTACCGAGAGACACCCCTTGGCATGATGCATTTAAAAATAACCTATTTTATTTTCTTTACCAACTCATTTATCTGCCATTTTCCGTGAAAATGATGCTTCGACTCGACGACAATCATAATTTATGAAAATTCTAACATCTCTTGTTTTGAAAAAGTCATGAAAATCAAAAACAAATAAATAAATCGTAATTTAATTAAAAAAATTTTATCAATTTCCATGTGGCCAGTGAGGCGTTGATCTGTTGAAAAATGATCAGCCATCTGCTGCCTATTTACATCAACGTCTTTGTCCATCATTAATTTGCATCCCTCAAAAAGCCGTCTTTTGCAAACTTGCAAAATAACCTTTTTTTGGATTTTTTTTAAAGAGGGGGAATTTTTATTTCCCAACTTTTTTGTAGAGTGCCACGTGACCGGGAATTTTGGGCCAAATCCGGACCGTGACTTGCCGGGACCGGAGAAGCCGGAACCGGGACCTCGATTTTCGTCCGGCACCAACCGTGAATTTTTAAAATTCCAAAAAAATAAAAAAATCAAAGAATTTTCAAGTGAAAATAATACAAAATTAAATTTTTATTTAGTTTTTTATTTAATCAAATCCTAAAGTTAAGTTAAAGCTAAATTAAATTAATAAAAATTTTAAATCGAATTTACTTCAATTATTTCAAACAATTAATCATTTTTTTGACTCAAATGATCGAATATTATTATTAGAAATTCAGATTTGCTTTTCAATCACTTTTTTTTGAAGCGCTTTTTCCAAAAAACTTTTGGGGAAAAAGGCAGGGGGGGAGGGGGGGGGGGTCCAAGTGCTGTGCAAATTGCACAAATTCAAAGGTTTTTGAAGCGGCCAATGATTGGGAAAGGCACTAAAAAATAAAATTATAATTTTCAATTATGCAAAATGAAACTTGGATTTTATCTTTGCACAATTTTGTGGTGCCGTTTTATCCACTAAATATTGCGTCAAATTCAAATTCAAATGCCAAAACAAATGCAATAAAATCGTCAAAAAATGCGGCAGAATGAAGCGCATTTAGAAGTTCATTTCCAAGTGGTTCAATATCTGTAAAAATTATTATTTTAAATTATTCATTTCGCTTTACCTTTTGGTCAATTCGATTTATAAATATTTTTACGTTTGTTTTATTTGCTCGGTACCGAAAGTGCCGTCGAAGTTTGATTTTTAAATTCATGAAATATTCTCTCCCAACTTGCCTCGGTTCGTGGCTGATTATTGTGCTTGGAAATGATCAGGTCGTGCCATTGCTATTCGACGATTTCTTCGGCATATTCCACAAATTTTTGTTTGCCAATGTCCTTGTTCATACTATAAAAAGTTTTCCAATTTTTTTATTTTTTGCCATTTAGCTTTGGCAACAGAGGAAAAACCTAAAATGATTAAAAAGGACCAATTTTAAAATAAAATTTTCAGTTCTTTTTTACTTTATGCAGTCATTTCAATCAAACTTTTTCTTTTTTGCTTGCACAATTTCAAAAGTCCAACAAATTATGACAATGGGCTAAAAAATTCAAAATTTAATTCAATTTCTGATTACATAATACATTACCGTATTGGAGGAGCTGAGCAAATAGTAACAAAGCACAGTATGACGGACAATAACAAAAACCAGTTCATTTGCTAATTAATTCTTAATTAATTAAAAATTGAATATTGATATTTACGATTTGATAAATTTTTTTATTTAACGAATAAAATATTTACTCCATAATGATAAATTAATGAATGAATGAAAGAGATGGGATGGAATTCGTTGATGTGTAATGAATTCTGTTGTTTGTCCAATCACTAATTTTCTGTGCCGAGTTTTTTTTCACATAATGATTTTTCGTCCTTATTTTTTCTTATATTTTAGCAAAATGCAAAAAAACAAAAGTATAATTGAAGAATAAAAGCATAAATATTTAAAAGAAAAATAATCAGCTGAAAAAATAAAATTAAAAAGGAATAACTTTTAAATTATAATAATTAAATGTTAATTTTTTGATAAAATTGATATATATAAAAATTTAAAAAAACTTACTTTTTCTTATTTCTGACTGAAATTTCACAGTAAAAAACGTCCGACGAATTATTGTTCAGCAAAATCGGATGTATAGCGAAGACGGAAGGCCAAACTTAAGATAAATTATTTTATTTTGGTAAATTTAAATAATACCATAAGAATGATTTCTGTTATGATGGACTGTCAATCTTTTGGAGCCAATGATTTCGATGCCTTTATGACAAGCGTTGGCATCCCAATAATTTTGATCATTTTGTAATTGTGAGAATCGTTTATCAGAAGCTAAAACTAAAAATAAAAATTCAATTATTTATTAAAATTGATATTTTACAAATTTTATAAATCTTATTTCCTAAAAATATAAGCCCACGTAAATTCGAAGCCCCTAATATAAGTCCTTCCCCCAAAAAAATGTTTTTTTTCCCATTTTGTACATAGTGATTAATTAATGGCACAATTAATTTCCGATATTTTGGAATTTTTTTTTAATTTTTCAGTTTTTGGGCTCGGAATTATTTTAATGTTTGCAACTTCATACAAGGGCGTAGGCAGGGGGGGGGGCTGAGGGGGCTAAAGCCCCCCCCCCCGAAACTCAAAAAAGTAAAAAATTTCAGTAATGAAATTTAAGCTATTTTGTTAACAAAATTGAATTAAAACTCTCAAAAAATTCCCGGCGGCGCCTATCGGCACCGCCGGACCCCCATTTTACCATATTTTTGAAAAATGGAGGCCAAAATGGCAAAAAATAGTAATTTTTTTGGCAAAAACGGCAAAAAATTTTGTAAAATACACCCCCTAATTCGGGATTTCAAAAAAGTAAAAATACACCCCTAAAAATCGACTGAAAAAAGAAAAATACACCACTAAAAATCGAATTTTTGACTTAAGCCCCCCCCGAAGCCAAGGGTCTGGCTACGCCCTTGACTTAATAATAACTAGGGAGTAGAATTATATGGAAATCCATATTTTTTTTTTCTGGACTGGGAGGCCTGAAACGCACGAAAAACATGTTTTTAGCTTGGTTAGAAGTCTTTGGGTGGATTTATATGTCCATATTTTCGCGATTTATGTTCATATTTCCATATTTTTCCATATTTTGGCATTTTTATCTATATTTTATGTCCATATCACTTTTAGCAAAATTTCTTGAAAAATATTAATGAATTAATTTTCTTTAAAAATTGGTTAATTTATGCCAAAAAATAAGCAAAAATGGAAAACTTCGCTTTTCAGGTTGATTTTTCTTAAAAATGAGTAAATTTTAGCTGCATCATGTTTTTTTCTTTTACCTATTTGCTGTTCATTTCCCATTTCCATTTTGTCAACCTTCGTCTGCACTGTCACATCAATTCGTTCCATGACCTTTTTCTCAAACTCTTTTTGGAATGTCTTGAGCTGAAATTAAATTTTTTTTATTGCCAAAATTTCAAAAATTAATTTTTTTTTAAATTTTTGCAAGTGATTCATAATTTGATCCCACCGTGTCCAAATTTTCTTCCCATTTGTCCATTCTCTCATTCATTTCCTTGTGATCATTTTTCAGCTTTTAATTCTCAACTTCGGCCTTTAAAATGAAAATTTGAACAAAAATAAAGAATTAAAATTTCAGTAATTCTGTCGATGGTTCACTCATTTTTGTCAAAATTTAGTGGTGAAAACAAGTTGCTGGTGTTATTTGGGATTTTCGTTCTCCATTTTGGCCAATTTTTTACACTGTTCTTTTTGGAAGGTGTTAATTTGCTCAAAATGTGCATTTTGCTTCTGTCGGCATTTCTCCAATTGGCCAATCCGTGCCAAATCGTGATTAGCGCAAACTGAAACATATTCCAATTATTAAAATATGTCTTTTGTTTTATAATTTGGTATAATAAAAATTATCGAATCAGAAATATTTTATGCCAATTCAAAACTAATATTAACCCTTGTAAGTACTACTTTTTTCTGCAAGATAGAGTCGACTCATTGCGTATTGGTACATATATAAAGCCGAATTTGAACAAAAACTTTCATTTTTTATTCTGTCTTTTTATTCCTTTGCTTGAAAGCACACCTGCAATATATTAAATCCTAATATCATTAAACTTTAGCAAAATGCCTGCAAATCCTATAGACAATCTTCATGAGCCCGTTGTGAATGAAGAAATTAATAGGAAGGGTAAAATACAGGTTGCTGCTGTCTTTTAATACGACCTAACTACATAATTAGGATTCTTCTTTAGTTCATCCTCGTCCCTTTTTTTATATTGGCAATTGCGTGTATTGTTTATTTGCGGACAGGAGAAATTTTGGACAATCAAGAACCTGATGAAGGGCCTACTTCAACATTACGATTGCTTAAGGGTCCTGAAAATCTGCTTATTGTTATAATAATAAAAACAATATTTTTAAGGTGATCCATTCAGCGAGTTTGATCGTTTTCGCACTTACATTAAGGAGAACAATAGACGACTCGAAGAATTGGAAAAGCTGTTATTCAGCAACAAACGTAATATGACTGAAGTTATAAATCTTATATATTTTTTACATTTTAGCAATAACGAAGAAAACCACTCCAATTTTGCGGAACTTCAACAAACAATAACGATTCTTATCTCTGGCATAAACGACATCAAAGTTTGATTGAATCAAGAAAATTTCAAGGAGATGGTGCCAGCAAAATACGCAGAAATTATTTTGAACTTTTTTCTCGGTGTTCTTCGCACAATAGAAGCTATTTTGGCTGGGATTGTTGCTTCACTTGAAATCTGGACGGACAGCTACGCAATTCACGTCATAATTTTGATTGTGGTATATGGTTTTGGTAAGTTGTAAGGATTTAATGAAGTAGTCGCGTCAAATCGACGTTCTAATGAATAACGATCAGTATTTTCATAAATAACTTTTTTCTTTCTCTGCACGCTTAGATTCTTGTAATAATTTAAACCTTTAATTCTATTACATTAAATATTCAAGGATAATTTTTTGCAGGTTGCTTTATCCATGGTAGTTTTCTAAAATTTTATAGACTAAATTCGATTAAAACCAAGAATCTATGCCTTGGTCGAGCAAGAAAAAAGTTAAGCCGAAGAAACTGAGGATAATCATTGACGCAAAAAAGTCGATTGGTTGTAAAGAGTAGAACCTGCAAAACCCCATCAAACGATGATTTATTTTTAGATCGCTATGTTCTTCATTCATCATTAAGCCGTTTTACAAGATGGACATTGGATTCCATTTACAAAAAATTTCGCCCAGGTAAAAAATTGATATATTCCTTTTTACTTTAAATTCTATTTTTTACAAGAAACTGGTCACTCGTTTCGTGCTCAACTTTCGTCGAGTCCGAAATGCCTTCTGAGCAGTTAATCGATGAATTTGTTCGTATTGCAGAGGATGGAGCGCAAGAAAGTCCGGAAGAACGAGTAGTCAAATTGGAACGAACGCTGAAGCTGCTGAGAGAGCTTATTCAGAAATTTGTTGAGGACAAAGCCAATAATGGTACGGAAAAAAAAAGACTGATGGTAATCCAAATCTGATTTATGTTCGTTTATTCGGCTTATTTTTGTCTTTTTGAACCAATTCGTTTTCTGTTGATGTATTTGTCCAATAAAAATTTTTTGAGTTTTATCAACAAATCCGTGTGTTTTTACACGAAAAAATGAAAAGTGGCAATAGAAAACGGAGTCGAAATTGTTTGTATTTTTGACACTTTAATGCACCGAATTGGAAGAACAACAAAACAAATTGAAAAATTGTGTTGACATTTTGAATTACCGATTTGAAAATGGTAAAATTGCAAAATTAAATTAATATTAAAATTAAAAGTAAATACTGTAAAAATTACTGTTTAAAAAATATAAAAAACAATTTTAATAATTTGACCCTAATATTTTAAACACTGATTGACCAGGAATTGCAAAATGAACAGAAGGCAATTTTGGGACGATTGAATGAAATGGGGAAGAAACAGCAAAAGGACGAGGAAAAGGATACGGAAAAGTACGGTAAGTAAATGAATGCCTACTGTAACGAAGCATTTTTAATTTTTAAAAATTAATTTCAAAATTAGGCGAACTCAACACAATTTTGGAACGGATTGGCATTGTTTGTGAATGATAATTGGATTAATTTTTATCGTTTTAATTGTTTAAAGCTGATCGTCTTTTGGAAATGCAAAATCGACAGATGAAACTTTGTGCCAAAATTGATGCGGTGGAAACGAACTCATACGAACTCTTCGGCAAAAGTGAATATGAAATCGTTAAAAATTTTATTATACCAAATTATAAAACAAAAGACATATTTTAATAATTGAGATATGTTTCAGTTTGCTAAAATCATTTCGAACCGATTTTGGCACGGATTGGCCAATTGGAGAAATGCCGACAGAAGCAAAATGCACATTTTGATCAACTGAACACCTTCCAAAAGGAACAGTGTAAAAAATTGGCCAAAATGGAGAACGAAATCGGTGTGCAATGAAATGGAAATAACTATAAATAATTTTGCTTAATAATTGGCCTAATTATATGTTTAAAAATAAAAATAATTGCTACAAAAGTGGTAATATTTTAATAATAATTTTGACTTTCTTTTAGCTGAACACTTTTCACAACTAAGAAATGACCACGCGCTTACTGTACCTACTACCATAACATTATTATTACTACGGTCAACTATTAATTTTAGCATCTTCGGAGCAATTTTCACAAATGCAAAATGATCAAAAGATTCTATTCGAAAAATCAATGAATTGGAGAAAGAACAGAAGCGGAGAAAGGTGAATTAAGGGGTAAAAATATTTATTTATAATAATAATATCATTAATTGGGTCTTAAACAGGGCTCTCAGATCTGAGGCTTTAGCCTCATTTTGTGGTTTTTTGATAGGTCAATGAGGCTAAATTTTCAAAATGAGGCTTTGAGGCTTTTTGTGGTTTTTTGAGAAATTCTGAGGCTTTTTGTGGTTTTTTGAGAAATTCTGAAGATTTTTGATGTTTTTTGAGAAATTCTGAAGATTTTTGATGTTTTTTTGGGGGAAATTCGTCATATTTTTAATATTTTGATTAGTTGGCATAATGTTTGACAATTATTTAGTAATTTGGGTTTGTAACAGAGCTTCGAAATCGCAAAATTTGGTCATTTTTCGGACAAAATCTGTTAACAAATCGCATTGAAAATTACAAAATTTTTCCCGGCGGCGCCTATCGGCACCGCCGGACCCCCTTGTTTCCCAAAAGTTTTTTTGAAAAAGCGCCGCAAAAAAATCAACTTCGTTTTTCATGTTCAGAATCCCAAAAAATGCTTATTTCTAACAAAAAAAAATGCTCAAATTGATCATGGACAATCAAAAATATAACATTTGATCATTTTAAGCGTGTTTTGAATAAATTTGTAAAAATGAGGCTTTTTGACCCAAAATGAGGCTTTTTTGCCTGCCAAATGAGGCTTTTGAAAATTTTGATCTGAGAGCCCTGGTCTTAAACATTTTATTTTAAATGAATTATAAGGCATTTTTAAATTTTTGACGAAATTAGTGGTATGCCAATAATTGTGATGAGAATCTCGAAATCATTGGCGAAAAAAATCTCATTGTCCATTATAAGGGAATTCTTCAGGTATTTTTTATATCATTTACTACATGATTTCATCTAAAAAGGTTTATACAATTCCGTCTTTGCTGAACATCTGATTCTGCTGAACCAGGATTCATTAAATGTTTTTTTACTATGAAATTTCAGTCAAAAAATTGGTTAGGTATAAATTTTTTCAATATCAAATATCATAATAAATATAATATTAAATTTTGTTAAAATTGTTATTTCTTTATTATTAAATTATTTTTCAGTTTGTTCAACTTTGGATTCGCAATCAAACAACAGACAAAATTAGTGGCGATATATCGATTAACGGAAAAGAACATGTAATAATGATGCCGAATATCCATCCCTACGGTGTTAGTGATACCGTAGGAATTGGCATCAATTCGGCCACTCGGCAGATCATTTTCACTAAAAATGGGCTTGTTTGAGTTTGCAAATAAATATTAATTAAACAAATTTTAAATTATAATTTATTTAATTATATGTTTTGTTTAATTGAATTTTATATATGTTAAATGTTTCACAAATTCGGATAATTTTCTCGTTGCGCCATCTTTTGTTGGCCAATTGTTCCCATTACATTTCTTTACTCAATACTGGTGACAAAATTAACGCGAATTTTGGGCCCAATTTCAAATTCGATTTGACTGTTGACTGGGCCTGTACCAGGGATGTGCCGAATCGGAATCGGAATCGCAATTAATCGGATTTTGGGCCATAATCTGAATCGGATAATCGTAATCGGATTTTGCCTTGAAATCCGATTATTACACCCCTAAGAATTGACCTTTTGAAGGAATTTTTTTAGCGAGAATACCAATGAATTTTGAAAAAAATGTTTTCTGAAACGAATGTTTTAATCTTATTTTAACATAATGACTGAAATTAAATAACAAACTATTTTTTATACAGGTTGAAGTCAATGAATATCTCCGAGCCAAAAAAATAAATATCAATGAAGATCCAATTTCTTATTGGTCTGGCGCAAACGAATTGAAATGGCCTCTTTTGACTAAGCTATCAAAAAAATATTTCTCAGCCCCAGCTACATCGACTGAAAGCGAACGGCTTTTCTCCACCGCTGGGTTGATTGTGACAGATCTGAGAAAACAATTATTGCCTGAGAATGTGGACAAACTTTTATTTTTGCATCACAATCTTAAAATTTATGATTTTGATTATTAATAAAATTTTTGGGAAAAAATTATTTAAAAAATCAAGAATCGCAATCGGAATCGCAATAAGTCGGATTTTGGGCCATAATCGTAATCGGTTTTAAAACCGTATCGGATTTTTGGCCATAATCGGAATCGGCGATTTAATCGGAATCGGATTTTGTCTGGCTCGGCACATCCCTGGCCTGTACCAATAGATAAGGTACAAGTTAGATCCATTTGTCTGGGTGCTGGTGCATTTCCTAAAAACCGCCACCCATGCGCGTTTCCTAAATGCGCCAATGGGTTTGAAAACAAAAATGGGTAACACAAATAAATTCATAACTTGGCCCCAATTTATCCAAATTAATATTTCTTGGTAGCAAGCATTCAATAGCTTTAATTGTTCTCCAGAATATGTTTATTCGAAATTTGGTACTTTCCTGTTATATGATTACAAACCAAAATTAAAAACCAACAAAAGGGCATACAAATCGCACAACAGACAGCAGCATCACTTGGGAGGTATAAATGCAACAATAGGTGAAAAATTTCATCAAATGGATCAGCTTCTAATATGAATTTTGTCGCGCCCTTTTCTTGATTTTTAAAATTTTGGCTTGTAGTCACATAAAAGGAAAGTATCCGAAATTTTTTACTTAAGTATAAAAAAAGTTATTGTCATAAATTTCAAAAGATCTTAAGTCATAATTTTTTGTCCAGGAATTTTTGAAACTCAATGAAAAAAGATAATTAGAGAATTCTTATGGCTATCGAACATATAAATTAATTTTGGATCAATTGCATTTAAATACTTAAAACATAAGTATTTTAATTATATATTCATGACTATTGCCAAAAACATAGAATGTTCAATAAAAAAAAATTCTAAATCAATTACAATTGAAGAATAAAGCATAAACATGATAAAAGGAACAAATTGATCAGCGTGGTGAGACGAACCGAAAATAGTCTCAGTGTGGGCGAACCGAAAATGTCTCAGTAGGGGCGAACCGAAAAATAATCTCAGTGTGGGCGAACCGAAAATAGTCTCAATGTCAATAAAAATATTTAAATTTAATTATACAATTTAATTCGGTCTTGAAAAATAATAAATTTTAATTAGACAATTATTTAAAAAAATAAAATTAAAATAAAAACTTTCTCACTCCCGATCAAAAAAAAAATAAATCGAACGAAAATTTTAATTTCAAATCTTGAAGTCATCAAATTGATAGAGTAAGCTTACTACTGTAGAGGATTTTTCATTAAAAAAAAACAAATCTACTAATTTTCTTCTGAAATTTCATCTAAAATTTTAGTAAATTTAACTTCTTCATTCGTTTAATGCATTTTTCCTATAAATTTTACTTCATCACTATACTTTTTTTCCCTAATGTTACAATTCAAAAATTATTTGCATTTTTTAATGGTATGAAAGTTAACATTTATTTTGAGCAGAATCTATGAAGAAAAAATATTGAAGAAAAGTTAAAGCTCTGACTTACATTATTGTTTTATTTTAAAATTTTTTAACATTATTATCATATTTAAAAAAACATTGCTTTAAAATAATTAAATTTAAATATTTTTATTGACACTGAGACTATTTTCGGTTCGCCCACACTGAGATTATTTTTCGGTTCGCCCTTACTGAGACATTTTCGGTTCGACCTAACACCATTGATCAGCTTTAGTGAATATTTCTTCTCATGTGAGATGCCAAACGAATTTGAAATTGGGCTCAAAATTCGCCTCATTTCAATTAATTTATAAGAAAACAATAGTTCTTGGGTCTGGTGATGCCGATAGGCACCGAAGGAAAAATCGTAGACACCAATTTTTATTGTTTTTTGGACAAAATTCTTAGAAATAGTTGTGCCATAAAACTACCTAATAAGCAGAGCTGCAAAAAATATGCAAATTCATATTTTTTCCTGGATTCTCCATGCTCTGAATAGTAGGAAAAACACTTTCTTTTTTTTTGTGTTTACGTATAAAAATCGGAACTTTTGTTTCCATATTTTGGGTTTTTCTGCATATTTCATGCATATTTTGCCATTCTTTGTACAAATTTTCAGATTTTTGTATATTTTCCATGTTTGGTCAAATATTTTCCGATTTGAATATCTCTTAGGAAAAAATTTTGATTATGCTTAAAATTAAATCCAAATTTGAATGGATGCGCGAGTGGATCAACATTGAGCTTCACTGTCGAAAACCTTGTGAAATTTTTGATTTGCAATTGCAACAACAACCGATAAAATTTATGAGGAATAAAATTTTTAAATTAATTTGCACCCTTTATTTTCAAGTTTTTTTGTGCATATTTCACGACTTTTTTTGCATATTTATGCGCATATTTTGGCCACATTTCGTGCATATTTTTTGTAGCCCTGCTAATAAGATTTAGAATAATGTTTTAAGAATAAAAAAAATTTCAATTCTTTTTTGGAAAAAGTCACAAAATGGCCAAATTTTGCATCAAATTTTGAGAATATTAGTGGAATTTTGGAGACCCGTTAAAATTTTTTCGCATTTTAAGAAACATTAGCAAATGACAATATTTTTAAATTAAAATTCAAGATCTTAATTTAAAATGGAGACTTTTCGAAAAATATCGTGACTTCAATCCCGAGGGATTGGTAAATGGTCAGGAGGGATCCCAATGAAATCCCGATCAATCCCGAACATTTTGGAAAATCGCTCGGGACGGGTCCCTACTCGTCATTTAGCACTCATTGTTAGTAAAAGCATTGATGAATAAACTTTTGTTAATGGCTTCTAGTAATGTATAAAAGTATTATCAATAGTCAGTAGTTTTTTTGAAAAGATAATCGAAAAATTAACGTGTAAATGCTGGGGGCGCAAATGTGGGAGGCGCAAAAATGGAGGCGCAAATGGGGACTTAACAGAGAGAGAGAGAGAGAGGAGCGAGATAGAGTGGGGGGGGGGGGAGAGAATAGTCAGAGAGAGGAGAAATGAGAAGAGAAATGAATAGGGAAAAAAATAAATGTAAACATTAAATTTTATCAAGGTTTTAATTTATTTGAGAATAAAACAGAGCGGTGTTGTGTTAGCATTTGATTATGGCGTTTTATTTTGTTAATTAATAATTGTGTTGTCCCTTCTTATTTTTTGTCTCATTGTCTGTGATTGTACTCTCTCGCCTATCGATATTTGCCATTCTCTTCAAGCATAAAATTTTCCCCCTTCATCAATGCTTCATTCTTTTGCCATTGCATTTTATAAAGTTATTTTCCTCATTTAGCACGTGGTGCATCCGTTTTTATTTGTTTCTTAATCGTACTAAAACAAAAATGTAATCATGATTTTTCTTGAACTTAGAAAAATTTTAATAAAAAAATGTTAGAAATTCTAGAATAAAATCTGATAGAATTTATGCGGCACCATTTTCCTATGCCAATGACTTCTTTTAAAGTTTTTTTTTTAAATAGCTCAAGCAACAAAAAAATTGACTCTACATTTTTAAAATTCGAATGTCATCATTAACCACCTTTTAATCAACAGAGGACGTATTTGCGTCATTTCGACGTAAAATATTTTGTTTAAATAAAAAATATATAAAAATAATCAAAATATTTTAATTACAATTTATTTATTTTTCATTTTTAGCAATTTTCCAAATCTGAGCACATCGGAACAAATGAATCTTTTGTTTGCCAGAATTGGTGAGCTGAATCGAGCGAAAACAATTGAACCATCAGTCGCAAGCAGCTCAGGTGTGTTTGGACAAGACGGAAACGGTAGTAAAATATCTAATTTCGGGATACTGTATATATGAAATTAAATTTAAACATTCAGAAGGGGATGATGATGGGACCAGCAGCAGCTTTTCTGACGGTAATAGCAGAAAGTCAGCAATCGCTGGTGAGAAATTTCATTTTTTGCATAATTTTCCAATCTCTGAATTAAACAAAATGCACTTTGAGGAAGACTGATATTGCTTCATTTCAGACAGAAGAAAAATAAAGAAGTTGTCCATTTTGACTGTAGTGAACATTACGGTAACAGTGGCAGTGATCATTTTCTTTACGGTGGTTTAAATTTAAAATATTATTATAAATTATTTCTTTAAATTTACGGTTATTTCAATTTTCAGATTGAGAATGCGCGGATCTCTTCTGAGTTGGAATTTTTGAAGAAATTTGTTGGAAAAATGGAACAACAACATCGAAATGGTTGGAATTAGTAACTTTTGTATTCAATATTTATTTACCAACAAATTCTTATGGAGGGTTAAATTATTTATGAAAAAAGCACAGGACAGATCAGAAAATTTAGCAATGCTGAATTGAGACTCTCGGATGGCATTCCGTGGGTCCAAAAATTTTCGGAAATCGGAATTCCGGGGGTCCAAAAATTTTCGGAAATCGGAATTCCGGGGGTCCAAAAATTTTCGGAAATCGGAATTCCGTGGGTCCAAAAATTTTCGGAAATCGGAATTCCGGGGGTCCAAAAATTTTCGGAAATCGGAATTCCGGGGGTCCAAAAATTTTCGGAAATCGGAATTCCGGGGGTCCAAAAATTTTCGGAAATCGGAATTCCGGGGGTCCAAAAATTTTCGGAAATCGGAATTCCGGGGGTCCAAAAATTTCGGAAATCGGAATTCCGTGGGTCCAAAAATTTTCGGAAATCGGAATTCCGGGGGTCCAAAAATTTTCGGAAATCGGAATTCCGGGGGTCCAAAAATTTCGGAAATCGGAATTCCGTGGGTCCAAAAATTTTCGGAAATCGGAATTCCGGGGGTCCAAAAATTTTCGGAAATCGGAATTCCGGGGGTCCAAAAATTTTCGGAAATCGGAATTCCGGGGGTCCAAAAATTTTCGGAAATCGGAATTCCGGGGGTCCAAAAATTTCGGAAATCGGAATTCCGTGGGTCCAAAAATTTTCGGAAATCGGAATTCCGGGGGTCCAAAAATTTTCGGAAATCAGAATTCCGGGGGTCCAAAAATTTTCGGAAATCGGAATTCCGGGGGTCCAAAAATTTTCGGAAATCGGAATTCCGGGGGTCCAAAAATTTCGGAAATCGGAATTCCGAGGCCCAAAAATTTTTCAAATCAGAAATCGGAAATTTTTCAAAAAATATAAAATATAATAAAAAATTTTAAATATTATAATAGGCTAAATTTTTAATTCTTGACCAAGTAAAAGGTGATTCAAAAATTTTTTGATCTATTTAAATACATATTTGCCTTAAAAAATTATTCAATGATTTTCATCAAAAATTTTACTTTTTTTTTGCGGCGTGTTTTTCAAAATTTTTGAAAACATGGCGGGGGAGATCCGGCGCTGCTGATAGACGCCGCCGGGGAAAACCGCCGGTAAATTTTTGAAAATTTCAGTGCAATTTATTAACAAAAATTATAAAAAATTGTTAATTTTTTGAAAAAAAATTCAAAAAAAATTTCCGACTTTTTATCAAAATTTTCGGTAGTCGGAATTCCGACAAAAATGTCGGAAATCGGAATTCTGTACCATCCCTGTCTCGGACTATAAATTTGGATTAAATAATTTAAATTAATTAATTTTCGTTTGATAATATTAGGTGGTCAACAGACTGAATTTTGTACCAAAATGGACTCCTCCATTAAAGACATGATCAAAGCCATTGAAACAAAACTCAACGAATTGGTGGAACAGCAAAAGAAATAAGAAATTTTTATTGGCGTTTTGAAAGACCGATTTGGAAACGGTAAAAATGAAAAAATAATAATGTAAAATTTATTTTATGATCAGATAATTGTGGTAACGCGTCGTAACATTAATTCATTCATTAAATCCATCTTTTATTCTGTATTAAAATTCTTAAAAAGGATTAAATATTAATTATCATCAATTTCAAATAAATAATTGCCTTATCCTTTAAGCAGGCGAGGAAAAGCTCTCACAATTTCAAAATGATCAGAAGGAACTTTTGGAAAAGATTAGTGAATTGGAAAAGCAGCAAAAGGAACAGACAAAAGGCGAGGAGAAATTAAAACGAAAAAAAATTTATTTCTATAAAAATAATTTATTTTAAAAATTATTCCGATTTTTAAGCTACTGCGTATCAATCGGATCACTTATCACAAATTTTGGAAAAAATCAGTGAAATACAAAAGCAACAAAAACATCAGCAGCACGAAGAAAATACGACCAAAGGCGAGTGAATTTTAAGCGAAGAATAAATTATCACTTATTAAATAGTTATTTTTGTAGAGGATATTTTTATATGAGCTAAGAAATTAATTTAATTAAAAATTTTCTTTTGAAAATTGTTTAGATGGCCAAAAGATTGAATTTTATACCAAAATGGACTCCTCCGTTAAAGACATGATCAAAGTCATTGAAACAAAAATCATCGCATTGGAGGAACATAAAAAGAATGAAGAAATTTTTATTGGCGTTTTGAAAGACCGATTTGGAAACGGTAAAATGAAAATTTAATTTATAAATTTTTAATATTTTAATTTAATTTTTAGAGCTTTTAAAAGCTGTGCACCCGGACATTCGCAAGAATATTGTTGAGGTGAAAGATAACGAATAGATTTATAAAACATGAAAATTATTTTAGAAGTTTTCGTACCCAAAACAAAACTGTTGGGATGCCAATGCCAGTCACAATGATCTCGAAGTCTTTGGCACGGAATCTTTAAAAGTCTATTACAAAGGCGATGGGAGCGGTAAGTGAATTAATTTCTGAAAGGTACGAAAAATTTGAGTTACAAATCCACAAAAATCGGAATTTAAAGCATTTCTAAGAAAGGACGGGAGCATGGAGAAAACGTGGTGAGCCGAAGTGACAAAAATATCAGTGTGGGCGAAATGAGAAAGAATCAGTGTTCGTAATAATTAATTAGACCACACTGATATTTTTGTCACTTCGCCACACTGATATTTTTGTCACTTCGTCCTAGCACCTGGAGAAAATAGGTTAATTTTCCGAGTTAAAGTACGTGGAGTTACAGTTGGTGAGGTTCCATTGTAGGCTGAGTTATAGACATACAGTAATGGATGAATTATTTATTAATTTTTAATGCTAATATATATTTTATAAAAAAAATAACATTAAGGTCGTCGTTCTGTCTTCGCTAAACATTCAATTTAGTTCAACGAATCCGGCATTTTTTACTTTGAAATCAAAATTAAAAGTTGCAAAAGGTAGCAGCACTACCATTAGGAAGTCGTTTAATTATTTTCAATTTCAGTCTTTGCTCAATTGGACTTGCCACCAAAGCGATGCCATTGGACGAAAATGTCGGCCAAAATTCGGACACTTGTGCATATCAAAGCGATGGCCAATTTTGGGCCAATGGACCAAGCAACATTGGAAATGCGAACTTTTCTAGTGGCGATATTGTCGGTTGTGGCATTAATTTGGCCACTCGGCGGATTATTTTCACAAAGAATGGCCAACCTTTGAGTTATTTATTTTATTATTAATTATTTTTATTTGAATTATTTTTTAGATACTTCCAATTTATTCCTTTCGCCTCCTTTTGGTTTTCCATTGTTTCCATTTATTTCTTTGAGTGATTCTGGCGATTTGATTGAGACAAATTTTGGACCACAATTCAAATTCGACCCCGCAAAAGCTCAGCAGCAGGTGAAAAAGAGAGAACAGAATAATTATAAATTATTTAATTTAAAACATAAGGCAACTTCAAATTTCCTACAAAATTATTGGGATGCCAATTCTTGTCACGAGAATCTCGAAATCATTGGCAACAAAAGTCTGGTTGTCAATTATAAGAAAAATTCTTATGGTATTTTTTTAATTATATAAATAAAATTCTATTTCTTCTAAAAAGGCTCATGGCGCTCTGTCTTCGCTAAATATTCGATTTTGCTCAACAAGGATTCATCTAACATTTTTTACTACGAAATTTTAGTCAAAAATCAAAATTAGTAATTTATTTTTTTTCAATCCAATTTATCGGATTACTAATCAAATAATTATTAATTGTATATTTTATAATTATTGATTGTTATTCCTTTTTTAATAATTTTTCATTTGCAGTTGGTTCATTAGCTTTGGATTCGCCGTCAAACAGAAGACAAAATTGGATGGAATAATTCTATATGAAAAGGGCATTTATGTATATGAAAGTGATGGTGAAATTTGGGGCAACGGAAAAGAAAAAGGAACAAATTACGAATATTCCTACGGTGTTGGTGATACTGTAGGAATGGGCATCAATTTGGCCACTCGACAGCTCTTTTTCACGAAAAATGGACTTCGTTTGGGTTGGCAAAAAAATAATAATGAACAATTTTTAAAATAATCATTTTAATTGATTTTTTTATGATAATTAATTTTTATTTGAATTACCAAAAGCATTTAACTTTCTTTATAGATTTCTTTGATCTCCTCGTTGATCCATCTTTCGCTGATGATTCTTTTTATCCATTCCTTACTTTGGGTCATTCTGATGACAAAATTGCGGCGAATTTTGGGCCCAATTTCAAATTCGATTTGGCAACTCTGAGCAATAATATTCATGAAATCTGATCAATCTGTTCTTTTTTATCTTTTTATGCTTTACAATTAAATTTTTGCTTTGGTGTAGAGTCAACTAACAACAAAAATTCCAAAATGACTCATTTGAAGGGTAAATTTATTACAGTTTGATTAGATGCTACTGTTTACTGCCACATTTCTTTTCAAGAATCCGGGCCAAATCTTGCCGATTCTTTGCGCAAAAACGTACGAAGTGCCAACAAAAGAGCGGAAATGGAATTTAATTGTTTTTTGGTCTTCTTTCTCGAAATCAAAACCATGACAGAAAAAAATCCTTTATTTTCCCATTTAAATTACTCCTCTAAAACGGGATATAATGCCAAAAGAATTGGATTGGCTAATAAAAAATGAGTCCGATTGGGTGACATGACATGTCGTAAAGTCAGTGTACCATTTGGCATTGATTGCAGCAATGACCAACGCATAAAAACAAACTTGGATTTGAAATTCCAAAGCATGTGACAGTAATTCGTGTACTGTCCTTGTACTATTATGGCGATGCGTTCAAACTGTGTAGATGCTTAATGAAATGGGAGGCTACTGTTTTGAGAAAAACTACAGTATGTTCAAAAGAATTGCTTGCCACGTAAAATGATGAGGAAACAAAAAGATAAGTCCACGTATAAAACAATAATAAGATTAAGTCAAAGCGGCGGACAGTAAGTGAATAAGTAAACAATAGGCATAAAATACCATAAAAATAATCTAAATAGGCTTAGAATCACCCTTTAGTATTTTAAAAATTAATTTTTGATATCTCTTTTTTTAATATTTTTTTGGGGGGGGGGGTATTTATCAAAAATTTTTTAATTTTTCACAAATAATTTCTATATTTTCAAAATATGTACGTAAAAATTGTGAAATATTGAATTTTTTTGCGATATTTAATAAAACCTTAAAAAATTCTTTCCGAAATCATGTGGGAGGTAAATATGAAATAGGCATATTCAAATGCAAATCAAAAAATGACAAAAAAATAAAACAAAAATAAATAATTTTTTATTAACAATTTTAACAATTAATTGAATTACCATAAAGTTAACAAATAAAACTGTAACATAGGAAACAAAAGCATCAAATCTCAATTAAATCGACTGCCGCGACTTCCATCATGCCAGCTTTTGTAGTTGGCGAATGATGAGTATCCAACAAAAATATTGGAACTAGTTGGAAGGTCGCTGAAAAGTTAGATTTGTGAAATAGAGTTTGGTCCGAATTTGAGAAAGTATAGTATTTATTTAAACAACTCCAAATGAAACCTCTAACGAATGCATTTTCAGATTATGTGCACTTTATTTATGAATCTAATAATTTAACGATGCCTGGTTTTTATATTAACGTTCATGATCGAATAAACATTATTTTGGTTCATTCGAATAAATAAAGTCTGAATAAATGTAATACACGAAAAACAAGAAAACCCAACATATACATAGATAATGAACAATTGCTTAATTAATCACATAAATTTTTTAGAGTTGCCTAAGCCTAAGATTTTATATATTTAGCTTCTTTATGCTTTGTGTTTTCGAATGATAAAAAAATATAAGTTTTCTCAGAATATGAACAATATATTGTATAAAACCAGGTATGATTAAATTTTTGGACTATAAATGAGTTCAATTCATAAAATATTTGCATAAAGTGCACTTGAGTTGAGCTACAAAAATGGGATTACCATAAATCGAAATTTTTTATGTTTTTTGATGAATTCTTTTACAAATAAAGAGAACGAAAAAGTTTTTTCTATCTAAGTTTTATACTTTTTAGTGGATTGTAAAAATTGTGCGAAATGTAAATATACAAGTTGTTAATTTTAAGAAAATAAACATAGTCATATGAAATTTTAAGTATTTATTTTTGCACGTTTTTAAATTTTGGGCCTTCATATTTAATAATATTTGTTTATTAATTAATTTACATTCTTGGCATAAATTCAATTCTGGTTGGCCGGGCAGGAGAATCCGTCTTTCATTTCTTCGTTCGAGAACGCGATTTGGAGCATGAGGTGGTGTCTTTGTCTTCGCGGGCTAGAAACAAAGTTCAATTGTGAAAATATCCTAATTTTAACTAAGTTAATAAGTCTATTCATTTAAATCATTTAATTAAATAGTAAGGCTTCGATGGATTTATTATTATCAAAAATTCTTACTATTTAACTGAAAAACCTAGTTCGAACCCTGAACCCAATTTCAACAAAAGGCAAATTCAAAAGCCAATTTCTTACCAACTAATTTTTGGTACTGAAAAAAGGTTAATGTAACTAAATTTCATCAGCAGGGAACGGATTTATATGTAATAAAAAACACCAAACATGTACATGTATATTGCCAAAAAACCCTAAAAATATGTGCTAACAGGTACAAAAAAGGCCAAAATATGTGCCGAAATGGAAACAAACTGCTCTAAAAATTCTTATTTTCTTATCATTTCGCTAGCAAAACGATGAGTCGATCTTTTCGCATCATTTAATTAAGGTTTGACCCTGTCAAAAATAAAATTGCCATCCATAATAATTTAAAACTAATATTTAAAAATAGGGTTAATTAATATATTTGGTTTTTGAATGATAATTAAAATAATATACTCACTTCTCCAGTTAGGTCATGCTTCACAAAAACGGAATAGCCCAGTTGATCAAGAAGCTCTTTCATCGCTTGGCAGTCCACATTTGTGCCGCTTCTTGGACGTTTGTTAAAAAATAACATTGTTTATTATAAACGCAGGTCCTTTTGGGTCCGAGAAATTCTTGTAGACCTTAATATTGACATTTTTATTGCTATTACCATTTCCCGAATTTGTTCAATCAATCATTCTTATTATTAAAAAAAATTTTGACAATTATTTTCTTTGTTTTTCTCCCCTTTTGTTGCGCAAAATCCCAAAATTGTATTTCTCAACTTGAAAGGTCAAAATAAAATTTATCTTTTACGTAAGTTATTTAAAATCTTTGCCAAATTAATGGTTCATAATCTGTTAACCCATTTCTCGCCCATTATAATACAAACTTTCGTAATTTCAAAAATAAATTACCGATGTTTTGTTTTGTTCGTAATATGTGACGATTTGCTGCTTCTTCTTCCTTGTGTAAGTCAGCATCTCTACAGCAAATCCCAAAATTCCGTCGCCTTCTTCAATTTCGTTAAGAATTGACGTTTGCTCATTAGCCAATTCTTCGTCGCTTTCTTCGCCCGAATCATCCAGGTTGTTGAGCAATTCCAATCCTCCATCAAATTCGTTGCTTAGTTCCTGTAAAAATGAATCTTTTTTGAAAAAAAATTTACTTAATAAAAATATATTTTTTTAAATAAATTGCACAAATAATTTATTTTAAAAAATTATTATCGAAGAATATTCTTTTGTCTCTTGATTAGATTTTCAAGTTATTTAAAAATAATTAGTGTCAATTAAATAAAAAGCTCACGTGTCTGGACGTGGCCACCTCATGCCCCCGCTGTCGTCTTTGAGTGCGTGATTTTGCATCGTTGGTTCGTTTAGGCATTTTCTTTAGCAATTAAAAGTTATCAATTCTAAATAAATATATAATAAAATGAGAACCAAAAAAAATTCAAATCAGAAATAGTGAAGTGCGATTAGAATCACCAGAGAAGTGAGTTTAAATATGGAAACGAAACCCTTGGGACCATGTTTTCATGGCTTTATCTTTATAATTTTTCTTTTCTATTTTTGTTTATACTAACACTTAACAAATGATTTGTCCACCGACGGTGATGTTCTTCAGAAATTTTACCTAAGAAATATCAAGGAATAGATTTTTTGAAAAATTTTAGTAATTTTTGTAAAATTTGTGAAAAAATTTAAAGTGCATTAGACTCTTAACCAGAAAAAAAATCGGGAAGGCACCCGAAGAGTTTTTTTAGCATTTGGGGATGTATTTTTCATTACTTTTCGGCCAACATTTAATTTTATTTGTGGGCTTCTATTCATATGGAATTACAATTCCAGGAAGGCCAACTCTTTGAACTGCACGAGGCGACCCCCCATTTTCCATGTGACACACTGGCGCAAAATGTGCCCATGTCTTCCTCTGCTTCCGCCTCACAACCATCATCAATTTGCTATGTATTTTTAAAAATTGGCGGTGTTGATACAGAGTTGGTCGTTTTCCTCCCGTCGTTCTCCCACACGCGTCTTCTCCCCCCCCCCCCCCAAAAAAAATTCTTTTTTAATTTTCAACAAAAATTGTAGAACATCTTTACAAGAAAAGTTCAAGAAAAGAAATTTTGAAAATTTTTTTGACGATCTTTTAAAACCTTTATAATTAATTACTGTTTTTTCAAAAAAAAATTCACAAAAAGTTGTTGAAAATTTTCAAAAATTTTGAAATTTTCTTGTGAAAATTATATATTTTTTGATTTAAAAAAATTTCGAAAGAGAAAAGGACGCGTGGGAGGGGCACATACATGAAAAAAAGGGGGGGGGGGGGTCAACCGAAATTTTTGCGAAGGGGTCTGCTGGGGGGGTTGGGGGTCAGCGGCCAATTTTCTTGCTTTGTTATGCGTCGGTTTGGTTGTTGGATTTTTCAATTTAGAATGCTGATTTTCCAAAAACACTGGAAATTAAATTAAATAAATTTTTTAATTATTATAAAAAGATTTTCGGGGTGGTGGAATGACGTGAGTGGGCGGGGCAAGCTAAGTAAGGCACCCTACCACTCCATCTCAAATTTTTCTTACAATTTTAAAATTCAAAATATGGTTTTTTTAATTTTTACTAGAAAAACTTCCATTTAATTTGTAAATTTAAAAGATCTAAAAAAATTTCGGTGAGTTTGTTGGAATTGTGGTTGTAGGAAAACTGCATCACTGCGATGAGTCGGTCTTTTCGCAATCATTTAATTAACAGGAGGAGGGGGGAGGGAGGCAGTGAATGAATTTTGTCAGGAACACAAAGGATTATTGCCCTTATTTTATGCATTTCTCGTTTCTTATCAGCTTAGATTAGGCATTGAATTTTATTAAAATTACATTTTTCATTTTCCATTTTTTAGTATGATTACCAATTGCCGAAAGAAGAAAAGAAAACTCGATGCTTGTGCGGTTCGGTCAGTTGCCGTGAGTTCCTCAACTGATTCGAATTCGCGCACAAATAATTTACCCACGCTCACCTGCTTTTTACTCATCAAAAAATTCTAATTAATAAATTTTATATTCAATGCTTCTTTAGAGACCGGTTTTGTACGGGATTCCGTACGGGGGGTCTCATGAATTCTGCATCCATTCGAACATTTCCGAAGCCCAGACTGTGACTTGAACAAAAACTCTAAAATTGATTTCGCATTTTAGTTCTAACTCGCTTAAATACATGTAAACAATATTGATTTTTTTTTGAATTTTAACAATCATTCGAAATGGGTGTCAGATTCATAAGATTTCACAGCCGCATAAACAACGATATTTGGTCTTATTCAGACAAAATTGAGCTGTACCTAAAACAAAAAATTACATAGATTGATTAAATTTGACCGCAGACTCCTCTCCATTACTTGGTCAAAAACCATTATGTGCCGCCAGTCTCGAAAGTATCTTTTAGCTGCCGCCTAAATTCCACAAAATTGGTCTTTTTATGCCAGTATCTAACAATCCGAATACCGTATTGTTTTCTCTAATTTATCGCCAAGTCTCCATTAATCCCCGTCTCCAATTATCCTACCTTTCCTTTCTGAGGAGGTTGAAAAATAATCCCCCAGATTTCATTTATCTTCCGGGTGGATAAATGGAATTTTTAATTTTTTCGAAAAAAATTTTATAAAGCAAAAATTGCTGATTTTCTACTATTTTAATTTGTGAATACTTTCTTGAAAATTTCCAAAGTTTCCGAAAAAACTTTTTTCATTTTTAAGTTAGAAATTCTGAACCCGTCAGTTGTGGCATCACGTATGGCCCCAGCATGTTTTTGGTTATAACTTTTTTCTTTGTCGGTATCATTTGAATGCTCTTGACAAGCTCTATTAACTTAGAAAAAAAGCATTAGAATTATACAAAAAATGTGGATTTTGTTGACAATGATCCAAAAAATTTGCCGGTTATTAAAAATTAACAAAAAACTGGGAATTAAATTTAAAAATAAATAAATAAATCGAATTTCCAAACGAAATTTTGAGAAAAATAAAAAACTTTTAAAAAGAGTACCATTTTAATGATTATCATTATCAGAGGAAGAAGTATCTAATGGACATTAATTAATGAGTACAAATTGGCGGATGAATGAAAAAGAACAGAAATTAAGAAGGAACTGACTGCTGGGCAAAAATTGAGTTTGACAAGTTAGGAAAAAACAACAATAGTTGGTACTTTTCCGTTTTGGGGCCAAAGTTTCATTTTTTTTTAAATCAACAGCTGGCGAGTTGAATTGTAATAATCTTCATTTCCATAGCATAGTGAAAACCCGTGGCGCAGACCCATTCGAAGAGATCTTAGCTCAAATTGTGGCATTTATGCCTCCGATTGGGGCGTAGCTTTAGCAATTCTACACGCCCGCAGTTGATTTAAAAAAATTCAAACTTTGGCCCCAAAACGGAAAAGTACCCAATAGTTTAACAACAAATGTTGCTTTAATCAATTAATTACACACTAATTAACCGGCGAGAAAAATAAGCAAATAAAAAAAAATGGAGAAAACGAACTTAATGACAAAAACAATGGCAACCGAAAATGGACAATTAAAAGGAGAAAAAAAAAACAATTCAAGCCAATTACAATGACTTTTTTGAAAGTCCATTTTGGGGCCACATTTAAATAAATGTGCATATAAAAATAGAAAAAGAACAATTTTCAACTCGATTTTTGATCTTTGTTACAACCAATGAATGAATGCATTTGGCTTTTTTGTTACAAATTACACATTTCTTACTACTGTACATATAGTACGCATTTTGTGAGAGAAAGGAAAAGTTAAAAGAAAATGCAAATTTTTATTGAGAAAAATTAGGCAATAATTAAAATTAATACACACAACATTGAATGATTGACCGATTGGTTGTCACAAATTATAAATGATCACGAGTGAGGCTCCAACAATTTTCCGTGGCTATTTATTATTGATCAACATTTGTTGTCTAAACAAAGAATCCTACCCGGATCAAAAAAAGCATCAGGGCGAAACGATGCTCAATTTATTTGATGAATGGTCAAAAACGCTGATCATTCTTAGACAAATTTGTGAAAAATGAATTTAGGCGCAAAAACTATGCCAAAACTGCAAAAAAATGTTGTTTAATGGTAAATTAAAATATAATTAAAAACGAAAATGGAAACAATTCATTCAATTGCGCACCATCAAAACACATCACACGAACAAAATTGTTGTACAAATTTATGAACAGAAATGAAGTGGAAAATTTGTCAATTTAATTTGAAAATATTTATAGGAAAATGGAAGAGAATTTTCCACAAAGTCACAGAAAAAAAGTGCAAAAATATAAATTTGTAAAATATGAGACAATTTTGCTCACTTAATTTGGATGGGCAAAAATAATTTTAAAAAAGCAAAAAGGAAAAAGAGAGAGAAAAAAAGCGAAAAGGAAGAAAAAGAGAATTAATTGGCTTTATTTTTGTTGCTTTTGGTCCACAGCAGCACAGAAAAACAAATAGACAACAACAACAAAAATGATGACGAAACAAATGTTGGAGAATACGGGACCGGACCGGGAATTTCTGGTCCTCCGAGGTCCCGATTCCCGATTCCCGGAATTTGAAAAGCTCATGTCCCGGTGCCGGTCTGTTAAATGAATTAAAAAGTGTATTTTGATTGAAGCTTATAGCAAGCAGTTTTTATTTGACCTTTTTTTTAATTTCGCCCAAAAATGCTTTGAAAAGCAAAGCAAAAAATGTCCAAGTTTTAATTTTTTAGAAAATCTGAATTTTTAGTCAAAATTTACATTTAACCCTGTATGTCATGAATTTTTAAATATAAATACTTGCATAGAAACTCAAATATTACATAAATCACAAGAAGATAATCCATAATAATTAAGTTAAGGGTGAAAAATTTAAACTTTTAACCATTTTATACTCAAAAAATCTGGTCAATAAATAAAATATTTCCATTTTTAGAAGGCATACTTTTAAAAAATTAAATCGATCCTTAAGATGTCTATTTTTCGTGTATATATAGAATTTTATATGAGGTATTTGCCAAAAATTGCTAAAAAAAATATATACCGAAATATTTACACTAACACCAAATATTTTAAGCCTGTTGATCATTTGAGTAGTTTATTTGACCCATTTATATTTAACTTATGATAATTATATTATTTCCGAATGTTTTTTTTTCTGTTATTTCATTATTTATTATTTATTTGTTTATTATTCATTTATTTATGCATTCACTTTGCTTTGTTGCATTTATCACATTTTCTCATCTCGTTGTCCAAAGATTCATTCCTTGAATTGATTTGGCCTTACAATTATTTATATTCCACATTCATTTATTCAACAAACAAATCGACTAAATAACCTAAAGGCCTATACTTAATTCGAAATTAATTTTAATTATTTAACACTAAAATAATTAGATGAATAATTATATTACGCTTTAAAAATATGCCTGCAAATATATTTCGAGGTGCCGAACCTATGGAAGTGTTTGATAAAATTATCACAAATGGGGCCCCGCCAAAGATACGAGTTGGACAATGTAAAAAAGAAGTTTAATAACAATAATAATAAATAATAAATATTCAAATGGTAAATGCAAACTAATTTCAAAATTTTTGTTGTTGTTGATGGTTTTTTATTTTGGAAGTCGTCCAATAAACAAAAATAATTTAAGCAATTTGGTTCTTTTTTTTTCACTTTTTATTAAATTATAGCTTTATATGTAAAAAGAAAAATTACCATGTAAAGCGAATAAAAACTTTTCTGATTTATATAAAATTAGACTTTTTACATTTCCAGACAGCGGAATGCAGAGAAAAATGACTGTGTTGTTCATTTTGACTGTAGTGAACATTACTGTAACAGTGGTACTGATCAGCTTCATTACGGTGGTTTAAATTTAGAATAATTCCTTTCTTCAAATATACGTTATATTCAATAAAGAATCGGACTGAAAATGCACGAATCACCGCATTGGAGGAACAGCAAAAGAAAGATGAAAATTTTGTTGACGTTTTGAAAGACCGATTTGGAAATGGTAAAATGAAAATTTAATTTATAAATTTTTAATATTTTAATTTATTTATTTTGCAGAGCTTTTAAAAGCTGTGCATCCGGACATTCGCAATAAAATTGCTGAGGTGAAAAGAACGAATAGATTTAAAAATAAATAAAAATAAAAATTATTTTAGAATTTTTCAATCCCAAAAGAAAACTGTTGGGATGTCAATGCCAGTCACAGTGATCTCGAAATTTTTGGCTCGGAATCTTTGAAAGTGCATTACAAAGGCGATGGAAGCGGTAACTGATTTGTAGGGATTCTTTTTTTAGGCACAAAAAATCGCGAAATAGGCACCTAAAAAGGCAGAAAAAAATCGCAAAATAGGCACCAAATAGGCACAAAAATCATCAAATAGGCACTAAAATAGGCAAAAAAAGTTTTTTTATTAACGCTTTTTAGGTATTAAACAAGTAAAAATTAATTTAAAAAATTTTTTGCTTATATTTCAATTGTTTTAAAGTTGTTTTCGATAAAAATAATTTTTTACCACAAAAATTTTTATGAAGAAAAAATAATTAATTTTTGAGGACGAATTTTTATGAAAATTTTTTTTCAATTCTTAGAGGTGTATTTCTGAAATTTTTTCAAGTCGATTCTTAGGGGTGTATTTTTAATTTTTATTGCATTTTTGGTAAGGATTTTTCCAAAAATCCTGAAAAAAGCGCCAAAAATGGCGAAATAGGCACAAAAATAGGCAAATAGGCATTAAGCACAAAAAGTCCAAAATAGGCAAAAATAGGCATTATAAAAGTCATCATAGACACCCCAAACAAAGCGGAAAACGCGTTTTTCGTGCTTATCTGAGCGTATCAAGTGCGCAAAAATTTTAGGCATTTGCCTAAAAAAAGAATCCCTACTGATTTGTTATCTGAAAAGTACTAAGGATGTGTGCAATTACGGTTTTCCGGAACTAAAAAATCTCCCGAATTACGGGTGTGTTACGAATTTTTGCAATCTATTTTTGTACAATGAGCTGGGTTGGCAAAATTCTTTATATTGGAATAATTTTTTGGGCTTTTACTGAATTATATAAAAAAAAAATACGATGTATAATGAATTTTATTTATTTATTTTTTATTACAAATAATTTTTAGTAATAAATATTTTATAGAAAATAACATTAAGGTCGTCGCTCTGTCTTCGCTAAACTTCCAATTTTGTTCACCGAATCCGGCATTTTTTACTTTGAAATCAAAATTAAAAACTGCAAAAGGTAGTATAACAAAAAAAATTTAAAATTTTAAAATTTGATTTGATTAATTTATTTTAATTTCAGTCTTTGCTCAATTGGGTTTGCCACCAAAGCGACTCCATTGGACGGAAGGGTTGGGCAAAATTCGGACAGTTGCGCATACCAAAGCGATGGTCAATTTTGGGCCAATGGGTCAAAGAATTTTGGAATGCCGAACTTTTCTAGTGGCGATTTTGTCGGTTGTGGCATTAATTTAGTCACTCGGGCGGATCATTTTCACAAAGAATGGCCGTCCCTTGGGTCGTTTATTTTATTTTTAATTATTTATATTTCATTTATTTTTAAGATACTTCCGATTTATTCCTTTCGCCTCCTTTTGGTTTTCAATTGTTTCCGTTCATTTCTTTGAATGATTCTGGCGATTTGATTGAGACTAATTTTGGACCAAAATTCAAATTCGACCCCGCAAAAGTTCAGGTGAAAAAGAAAACCCAAAAATTATTTATTTAAAGTAAATTTTAAGATAATTCTCAATTATCCACGACAAAATTATTGGGATGCTAATGCTTGTAATGAGAATCTCCAAATCATTGGCAACAAAAGTCTGACAGTCCATTTTCACAAAAATATTTCTGGTATTTTCACTAAAAATAATTTATAAATTCTATTTTTTCTTAAAAAAGGATATTATTCCGTCTTCGCTAAACATTCTATTTTGTTGAACAAGGATTTGTCCAAATATTTTTACTACGAAATTTCGGTCAAAAATATGAAAAAGTAAGAGATTTATTTTTTATTTTTTTTGAATATCAAATTTAGCTGAACTTGTGAAAGTAAATTATTTAATTTTTCATTTTTCAGTTGGATCATCTTCGGATTTGCCGTTAAACAGCAGTCAAAATTTGAATCAATAATTCAAAATGGCACTTATGCGTATCAAAGTAAAGGCTATTTATGGATTAACGGAGAAGGAAAGAGAATAATTTCCCAATATTCGTACGGTGAGGGTCATACCGTAGGAATTGGCGTTTATTTGATCACTCGACAACTCTTTTTCACGAGGAACGGACAATCTTTGGGTTGGCAAATAAAAAATAATATTAAATAATTTTTAAAATATTTTTTCTATTTTTTGGTAATGATTTTATATTTAAATTGTCGACTTAGCAAGTTCATCTGGTTTTTTCGTTGCTCCATCTTTTGCGGATGATTCATTTTATCCATTCGTTACTTTGGCCGCCACTGATGACAAAATTGAAGCGAACTTTGGGCCCAATTTCAAATTCGATTTGGCGACTCTTTGAAGAAAGAAATATTCACTAAAGTTGATCTTTTGCTTTTATTGATTATCCGCTTATATCCCTTATTTTTTACATTTATAAAATGTCCCTTTTTTAAATTGTTTAATTTTCATACAAATTTTTTGTTAAAATCACAATTTTTTCAATTATTTTGTAATACTAAAACATCGGAAGATGTTTTTATGAATTCGTCATAATTTGTCTTATAAGTGCCATCGCCAATATTTCTTAAAAAATAATAAATTTGAAAAAAACGGAAAAACTGCTTGGGACATGTGGGATGAACCCATAATGAAGGGAATACAGCAAACCTAAGTTTTCACAATTATATGGATTAAAATTAAAAAAAAATTAAAAAAAACAATATTAAAGATTTATAACAAAAATGAAATCTAACAGAATTTTTCATAGACGAAATTTTAAAAAAACACGAAAAAGTGAAACTCAAATAGTGCCAAAAAATGTAGCGAAACGAAAAAAATACAAATATGGTACAGCCTACAAATAAATGTTAATTTCATTTTTCTTTTTAATTATTATATATCATTGAGAGGATACAATTTCGTATATGTATATTTATCTGCCTTTTATATTGCATTTAAAAAAGGCTGCCAATTTTATTTTATTTTTATAATTAAGGTTGAATTATAAATAATTGAATTAAAATTTGAAAAGGCAAAAATTTCGCATAGACCTTATTATAATAAACAAAAATGCAATAAATAGCAATATTATTCTATATAAATTATATAACATTATACCATACAGATACAATGATGAACTTATTATACCAATGAGTTCTATAAATTTTTATAATACTCTACTGATGCTGTAGTTTGTATAAGCAAAAATGTGCGTTTTACAAATCCGCTCACTAATATTTAAGTTTTTTCTGAAAATTTAGAAATTCTAACAATTAAGTTTCTAAAATACAATAATAGCATTTTCACCGAACAATTTTTATTTCAAACTTATAAAAACCTAAAATCATATTTTGGCACTTTGGCATATAAAAACATATCGCACATATTTTAGGGTTTGGCACATTGGATTTCGAAGTTCTCTGCCGGAACTTTAATTTTTAAAATAATTTTATCAGAAAAAAATACAAATTTTATCCCGAACACCTTGAATGTATTTGATTTGTGATTTGCAGGCGAAAATGATTAAAAAATGAGATTTTTTGGGATTTTGAAGCAAAAATACACTTGATTTTTCAAATTTTATTACATATTTCGCACATATTTTGTCATTTTTTTTTGTTTTTCGCACATGTTTCAGCATTTTTTAGCACATTTTTATTACATATTTCAGGGTATATTTCTTCTAAATGATATTTCCAGCCAAAAGAAATTTTTGACATCTCTTTAAGAAATGTCACAGAATCATAAAATTTAGTTACTTTTTTTGAAAAAAAGCGTCCCAAAAAATTGCTAACATCGATAATGAGTGGCGTAAAAACAATTAATATATTTTTATCGAATAAATTATAAAAATAAAGATTTGAAGCAATTTTGCAAAATGTTCTGATATTCGACCTAAAAAACTGATTTCCTTATCACAATGTCACGAACCCATCACGTGTGGCAACAAGCGCACCACATGAACATGCAGGAAATGTTCGGCGACCCGTCAGCAGCAGTTGATGATGGTTGTGAGGCAGGGGTGGAGCGCGCACAAAAAAATCCCGCGGTCGCGGATCGCGCAAAAAAATTGACGCGAATCGCGGATCGCGGTCGCGCATTTTTTTTTTCAATTTTTTAAACCATTTTTTACACTTTTTTTTGCGAAGGTTCCCAGTGATGCAAGCCAGGAATGGCATTCCGAAGCCCCAAAAATTTTCGGAAATCGGAATCCGATCCCAAAAATGTCTGAAGCCAAAAATTTTCAAATATAATAAAAAGTTTCTAAATATTTTTACTAGACTAATTTTTTAAATTCTTAACCAAGTAAAAGGTGATTTCAAAAAATGTTTTGTATAAAAAAATTTTGAGAACATGGGGGAGGGGGAGAGGTCCGGCGGTGCCGATAGGCGCCGCCGGAAAATTTTTTGTAATTTTTAATGCGATTTTTCAACAATTTTGTCCAAAAAATGGCCAAACTTTTAAATAATTTATATTTATAACAATCGGTTCAGTAAAAATTTTCTTGCCGCGGATTCGCAAATCCCGCAGTCGCGGATTGCGCATCGCGGATTCAAATTGCCGCGGTCGCGAATCGCGGAAAAAATGCCGCGAATCGTGGGTCGCGGTCGCGCTCCACCCCTGTTGTGAGGCGGAAGCAGAGGAAGAAGACATGGGCACATTTTGCGCCGGTGTGTCACATGGAAAACGGGGGGTCGCCTCTTGCAGTTCAAAGAGTTGGCCTTTCTGAAATTTGTAATTTCATATGAACAACACCCGTAAATAAATAAAATTAATGTTGGCCGAATATACGAAAACGAAACGAAATTTTCTATTTCTGGATTAAGTAAGGAATCCTTTTTATTAAAATTTGTTCTATTATTCAGTTTATGCCACAAAAATTAATATTTTGAACATTATCGAAATTAACAGTTATAACTCTAAATTGTCAAAATGGTTTATTTATTAGACTTTCGAGTAAAAAATTTAGGATTTAGTAGCTTTTTAAAATCATGTTTTGGAACCTGAAATTGATGCTGATTCGTAATGCAATATTCTGAACACGTGAAATTTAAATATGAAAAAATATTTTCTACCTTTTCTGCATATGAGCATTAATTTATAGGTATTGAAAAGATTATGAAAGCTGCAGCCGAATCTGCTTACGGGAGACATGATGGCCCACCAAAAAAGGAACACGTTGAAGCCTCACGAGGTAATCTCTTTTAATTTGGTCATCTTTGGGGTGTTATTCCAAGCGTAATTAATTATTAGCCTTTTTAGTGAAGTTTTTGGTCGGATGTGAAGGCTCAGAAGTGATTCCAAACCGTGAAGAGCTCGAGACTACTTGTGCGCGTTTATATTATTAGCCCGGCAAGAAATGGAGGAAATTAGCAATGAAATTACATAACTGATAGCTCAGCGAACTGTGAAAGTTAAAAAATTTCTGAAAGAACATGAGGTAAAGGAAAATTATGTGAATTAATCTAACTGGTTAAAGTTGCTCTGATTTTAGGAACATGTCAAAGCTATTGCACAAAGACTACCGCGAGGAACGCCTGACTAGAAGCCAACTGGAAGCAGAAATGAAGCGGATTGACGATGAGAAGAAACCAATGCCAAATCAGTAGCAACATTTAAAACTATGGATTTATTAGAATACTTTATTGTGCTGATATATTTTGATATAAGTATTTTCGGCTCTTTATTGTAAAACAATGGATTCCTGTAAATTATAAACTAAGATGAATCGGCTAAGCAATATTTTATTGAATTATAATAAAAATTGTTAGTAGCTAATATGGTTTATAAAAAAGCTTTAGGCTTAAATACGACCCAATTAGTAGCTTCTATTTTCAGTGAAAATTTTCGATATTCAAAACGATTTTGTCAATTAGCTGAAAAAAAAATTCTATTTTTTTCGGCATTGGAAGTCTTGGATTTTTAAAAACATTTTTTACCCGGCTCTAAATTTTTCATTAAAATCTTAGTCCGGAACTCAGATTTTGTCGAAATAGGTGCCGGATTCGTGGTCAGCGACGCCCAAAACGCTTGGAGACATGTTTTCGACTTTTGAAAAAGGGGGGGGGGGACAAAGCACCCTATTACTGATTTTTGACCCCAAGTGCTGGTTTTATATTGTCCAATACTAAGTTGGAAAATTTTCAATTGGCAACCTGGGTAAAAGCCAAATGAAAAAGCAATGGGACGAAGAAACGAATTGGGGGTAAAATAAGACACTACGTCATAAAAAAATGAGGACGAATTAAAGAAAGAGAGGGAAGGGGGAGGACTTATCGTGCATAGAAGAAAGCCAAATTGGCACTTGAATAAGACGGCTTCATTTTAGTAAATGTGACAATAAGTGGAACATGCATTTACATATAATCCGTTCTAATCCAGATGCATAATCGTGATAAAATTTTCTGGTATATCTCTTCTCTGTATGGCTTTTCTTGTTAATCTGAGCTGTCATTCGTGCGTTCAGATGATGTGTGATCCAGGACAAATTGCTGACATCAAATATAGTCTAAACAGGGTGATTATGAGAAATGAAAGTTTAGAAACCGAGTAAACTCACCGGGCGGTCACTGGGATCAAACGCCAAAATAGTGTTAATTGCTTCACGAGAGGACGCAATGATGGCCAGACGAGATGGAAATTGATAATTTTGGCTCCTCATTTTTTCCAAAATTTGGGAAATGTCCTTCGCAATGTCAAAGGGAAATGTGTCGGTCAGCAAAATGTAGCAAACAATACCAAGCGCCCTGAAAATAAATGAAATGCATGATAAAAGTAAGTGTAAAAAGTCGACCGACCAAACGTCCGCGTTGAATGGGTCGTAATCCCGAGTCTGTAATAATTCCGGTGCCTTGAAAGCCTTAGTTCCACAGAAAGAAGTCGATAATTCATAATATGTCAATGCTTTGGTTAACTGCAAAATCCAACCACGGCAAGTCGCTTCATCAACAGGCCCATTTTTTCGCAGATGTTCCAGCTGAAATGAAGAAAAAAAATATCATTTTTGAAATCCCTATTAAGGTTTAACCAATTTCCCCCATTTAAAGCAGCAAGCTCTTTTGGGGTCTGATGGCATCGCGGGGGGCTTTTTAGGCTTCCTAGCCAACAGTTTCCGCACACTTTCGTCCCCACCATGCAACTGCTCATTGCACCATCCAAAATAATGATGCGGCCATATCGGTTGTGATACGTCCCCACGATGTTTTGCGTCCGATCCCTGAGAATGTATGATAAAGGAAGTGACGAGTTCCGAACATTATTATAAATTAAAGAGATTTGTTTTTCATTTTTCATAAATTCCGAGACATTATTCCCGGGAATGGGATCGTTAATCATGTTTCCTAAATTAAACTCACCTCGTCGGAGTCATTCAGCTCCATCCTGGAAAACAAAACACACAAGCGCTCAATTGACATTCTCAAAATTTATCTAAAACATTAAACAATTTTTTTCTTATTCGTCAAAGCCTTTATTCTTAGTATCAAAGAAAACTTAAAGTCTCCAGAATTATAAATACAATAAAAGAACAAATAATAATTAATTTGTCTATTGCCTTAAGCCAAGAATTTAGTTAAACAGAACCTCTACTAGTGATGCTCGAGACCACAAATTTCCCGAGACTCGAGACTCGAGACCGAGACCGAGACTTGACCCCGAGACTCGAGACCGATTCCGAGACTAGACCCCGAGACTCGATACTAGACCGAGACCCAAAAAACCCGAGACTTTTCTCGAGTCGAGACTCGAGACCGAGACTTTTTTCAAAAAATTTTTTTGTTCACTTAAAAATCGATTAAAACATATAAAAAATTTTAAAAATCAATTTTTTAGGTTTTTTCTAACATTTTTTTGCCTTTTTTTCCTTATTTCCTTTTTACACCATTTTTTGCGGCGATTTTAAAAGAACTTTTCGGGAATAGGGGTACGGCGGTGCCGTTAGGCGCCGCCGGGGAAAATTTAGAAAATTTAAATGTGATTTGTAAAAGATTTTCAACAAAAAATTACCAATTTTGGCATTTTGAGCTAATTTTTTAAGAAAAAATTGATGGTTTTAGGTGACTCCGGGTGAAAAGTGTAAATTTTAGCCCTATTTATTAAATAAACCATAATTATTAGGTTTGTAAATTATATGGATTAAAATATTTTTCTCCGCATATGCTATGAAGAAAGGGGCTCAAAAATAGCATTTCTGCATTAAAATTTGTTTGATCTGATGAAGGTTTTTAGTCCATATAAATCCATATTTTGGCAGTTTTTAGTCCATATTTTGGTCCAAATTTGGCCATTTTTGAGCTTTTTAGTCCATATTTCGTGCTTTTTTAGTCCATATTTTATGTCCATATTTCGCGGTTTTTATCCATATAATTTACGACCCTAATACATAATTACATAATACCGATTTTTTTATTGTTGATTTAAATTTAAAAGCACTAACAAAATATTAAATTTAATTTTCCATTGAAAAATGGTTGCCGGCGGTGCCGATAGGCGCCGCCGGGGAAAGTTTTGAATTTTTAGTGCAATTTATTAACTTATTTAGTCAAATATGACAATATTTTACGCTTTTAATTGTTAAAGTTGTGATTGAATTCTCATCGGAAAAAGGAATAATTTTGAAAAATTAGAAGAAAAATGAACCACTTCAAGGGGAAATGATCCAACGAAAAAACGATGAACATAACAAAGAGCACAACCCACTAGACCACGCATATGTTAACGAAATGAACAAAAAATGGCCTAAAATTTATAAAAATATAAGTTTACCAAAATCCAATCATTAGGGGTGTAAAAAAGTCTCGGTCTCGAGTCTCGAAAGTCTCGAAGACTGAGACCGAGACTGAAAACCCGAGACCGAGACTCGAGACCGAGACCAAAAAAAACCGAGACTTTTCTCGAGTCGAGACTCGAGACCGAGAGTCTCGAGCATCACTAACCTCTACAGACTTTAAAGTTCAATTGATACAAAGAATGAAGGATTTTGCGAAGTAAAAACAAGGCAGAGCCTTGAAGGATTAGAATTCATTTTTTGCCGGGCCGGGTTTGAATCATGTTGCCATTTTTTCGAAATTAACACAAAACGAAGACAAAGCTGGTATTTCAAATGAAATTTCTACAAAATTATTTGTTACTTAATTTTTCGTAAAATTTTTTTCAATAATTTTCCAGAAGGATGGGGGATTTTTTGCGGTGCCACCAAAATTTTTTGTAGAATTCGTAAGAAAATTTGAACTATACAAAATGAAATGATCCATAATAAAAAATGTTTAGCATGGTGTTTATATATCTTTTCAAAAAAATGAACGCGGACCCGCTTTGTCCTCCACAAAATCATATTAAAAATTAAGACTCAGACAAAAACTATACATTTAATGCACTTGGGAGTGCGTGGTGGGTTGACCGATGAAAAGTGCAAAATTTGCCAAAATTTTGACTAAATCAACCATAACTTTGCATAGATGCATTTTGGTATCGTACGATAGCCCTTGAATTGCGCTATTAGCTTGCAAATTTAAAAATTTTTTATCATGTTTTTCAAAAGTTATGACAATTTTTCCGGTTTTTTGGCCTTAACTTTTGAAAAACTAAATAATTTTTTTTTAATTTGGCAAGCGAATAGCGCAGTTCAAGGGCTATCGTATGATACCAAGATTGTACAATTTAACAACGCACGTTCGGCTGGATAGGGCGAATTAGAAAAGCAACTGTCTTCTGTACCTCGTACAGTAACTAAAATATTTAAATTTATCAAAAATCGCTACACTTCCTGTGTTAAGCTTTTGCGGACCTTTACTCAATTGTAAAATGGTCGGAAGGAAAACGAATCAGTGAATTGAATTGGAGAAGCAGCAATTTTATAACGCCCAACGGCAGCAGCAAAGGGCGCATCAGCAGCAAATACCCAGCAAAAAATGATGGTACTGAATTCAGGAGTCTTTTTGTGACGGAATTCCGTGAATTTTTTGGCTTACGGTATTTCAGACAAATTGGAAAGTTTGGGAAAAAATGTGAAAAAATATTAGCTCAATTTGCTGTTACAAAATTATAAGTACAGAATTATTTAAGACATTTTTTGTGCACTTGATAAAATTTGAAATTCATGCTAGTACAACTTTCAATGCTGATTAAAAAGTAAATTGCACCATCCTGATCAGAGCACTACCTCCGGAGCAATCGGTGTGATTAAAATTTTAGCATGCCCAGCGGAGCGGAGTTGGGTCTGCTCTAGCAATTTTCTAACATACTAAAGCGATTTACCTCAGTTGGGCCGGCACGGTTGGGCCCCAACATATATTTTTCCAATATAACTTTCTCTAACTTTTTTTCTTTGACATACAAATCCAACATAGTTGGTATCATTCGAAAGCTTAATGTATTTAGAAACTTTTTCTGAAGAGCTTTCGAATGATACCAACAATGTTGAATTTGGATGCCAAAAAAAGATATCATGGAAAAGCATGCTGGGCCCAACCGTGCCGGCCCAACTGAGCGAGTCCTTACTAAAGGTAAAAGGATGATTATTGTTTTGAGGTCATCTTTCCTTCATTTTGACCCCTGTTGCTTTTGCTCCCACAGCACTTTCAGCTCCCACAACTATTTTCGAACAGTCATTACATGCAGGCTGGAAGAATTCTTCGCAGTAATATTCCGGTTTAATTTGCTTATATTAAAAAAATTCAAAAAACCAAAAAATAATTAATGAGAAAAGCATAAAAAACCACAAAATGATCAATCAGCTTTAATGAATTTGTTCATCAGAGAGTTGTCAAATCGAATTTGAAATTGGGCCCAAAGTTTGCCTCAATTTGGTCATTAGACGAGCACAAAGAAACGAATGGATGTAAAAAATCATCAGCAAAAGATGGAACAACGAAAAAATTGGAGAATCCTGTGAAAAAGTTAAAGAATTTTCGATAATTCAAACAAAACAATTGAATAAATTAATATTTATTTATTTATTTGCCCACCTAAACGAAGTCCATTTTTGGTGAAAAAGATTTGCCGATTGGACGAATTGAAGCCAATTCCTACCGTATCAGCAGCACCGTATGAATATTGGGCATTTCTTCCCTTTACTTTTTCGTTAATCCAAATATCGCCATAACAGTCATATGCATAATAAGTAGAGACCGGACAAGAGGGTCGGTCGGTCGGTTTCGGTATAAAAACCGAAAAAAACCGAAACCGAAAAAAAACCGAAAAACTCAAAAATTTCTCGGTCGGTCGGTTTCGGTTAAAAAACCGAAAAAAACCGAACCGAAAAAAACCGAAGAAAAATTTTCGGTATATCGTTTCGGTTTCGGTTTTTTTTTGAATTTTTATATTTTTTCCAAAAAAAGCAATAAAACATTTTTATTAACAGAAAAAGCTAAAGATCACCTCTGAACTAAATTGTAAAGCTATTGAAGCTCTATTGAATGGTGTACTAAAGTTTGAAAAATGATAGAAAAGGCAGTCAAAAAACATTTTTTTTTAAATAGTGAGAAAAAGTGCCAAAATAGTTAAAAAAAAGTCCAAAATAGTGACAAATAGTGACTAATACAAAACTTTTAGTATCACTATGATGAAATTACCTTACAAATAGAGATGATTGAATTTTCTATTCATAACTCTTTCAATACCTAATTTAATTCTATGAACTTTTATTAGGTGTGGGTTGAAAAGTACCCCGCAGCTGAGGGTTAGTCAACCGGGTTAAGTTACGTTCAACTCAGGATGGACTCAAAATAAAAAAACCAAAAACATAAAAAATATTTATAAAAAATGTAAAAAATTATGAAAATGTCATCTATTTAAATAAGTAAAATGCTCTTTAAACAATAATCGTATCTTTGTACAAAGAAAAAAATCGGCTTTCAATAGAAAAAATATATAAAGAAAGAAAATGGACAATATTATCTTTTTTGAAAATTAATAACCTAATATGTTATAAAAATGGATATAAATTATATTCTTTTGCATATTTTTTCTGCGCATGTGCAATGAAGAAAGGGGTTCAAATTTTTTTTTATAATTTTAATGCTATTTTTTAACTGATTTTGTCTAAAAATAACAAATTTTGAGATTTTGGGCTTATTTTTTTAAGAAAAGATAGGTTTTTGGGGGGCCGACGATGCCGATAGGCGACGCCGGGGGAAATTTTTAAGAATTTTTAATGAATTTTGTTAAGAAAATGGCCAACTGATTTTTGATAAAAGTCGGTCGGTTTTTTCGGTTTTCTGATTATTTCGGTCGGTCGGTTTCGGTATAAAAACCGAAAAAAACCGAAACCGAAAAAAACCGAAAAACTCAAAAATTTCTCGGTCGGTTTTTTTCGGTCAAAAACCGAAACCGAAAAATACCGAAAAAAACCGAAAAAAAAACCGAACCGATCCGATCTCTAATAATAAGTGCCCTTTTTAATCATCAATTCCAATTTTGTCTGCTGTTTGACGGCGAATCCAAAGACGACCCAACTGAAAAATAAATAATAAAGGAATAATTATTAAAATATTAATTATATTTTTAAATTTTACTGAAGAAGTTTAAAAATCTTACTATTTCTTATTTTTAATTGAAATTTCATAGTAAAAAATGTCGGACGAATTATTGTTGAGCAAAATCGGATATTTAGCGAAGACGGAACAACAACCTTTTAAAGAGAAATATAATATTAAGTAAATTATAAAAAAATACCATATTCATTTCCTTTATGATGGACAGTCAAATTTTTTTCGCCAATGATTTTGAGATTCCCATAACAAACATTGGTAGCCCAATAATTTTGTCGGAAATTTAAAAGTGCCTTAAAAAATTCAAACAAAATTATTTTGATTAAATGCATAAATACCCAATTAATGAAAATATAAAAATAAATATATTTTTACCCCTTAATTTACTTTCTCTAATTCATTGACGTTTTCCAATTGAGTCATTTGATCAATTTGCACCATTGATAATTGGTCCAAAGTTGCTAAATTAATTTTAAAATTTAAAAGGATAATTTAATTAAATAAAAATTCAATGATATAATAATATCCTCTAAAAAATTCTTTAAAATTGAAATTTCTTCGTCGTTACATTCACTCACCTTTGTTGTTCATGTTTTTGTTCTGCTGCTGTTTTTGCTTCTTCTCAAATTCACTGATTCTTTCCAACATTTTTGACAATTGATTCTCAGTAGCTTAAAAATCGAATCAATTTTTAAATTTAAATATAATTATTTAATATTGACAAATTTTATTTTTGTTTTAATTTCTTCTCGCCTTTTGACTGTTCTTTTTGCTGCTTCCAATTCACTGATCTTTTCCAAAAGTTTCTTATGATCATTTTGAAATTGTGAAAATCGTTCCTCAGCAGCAGCTTAAAAAGTCAAATTATTTATTTTAAATGAATTACAAATAATATTTATTTTCGTGTACTTATAGTGATTCGCCCGGAAAAATGGCACAAATGATATTCCCAATCGATTCTTCTCGAGGAGCTAAGCACCAAAAATAGGTTTCCAGTTCGTATCATTCGAAAGTTTGTCATTAGTTGCCCCAAATTTTTGTCAGGGTTCGATAGTTTTAAAATATTTTAAGTACCAAATTAACCCCTTTTTAGAGTTTTGAACCGGTTCAAACCCACGTTTTTTTACAGTTCCGCAACTGGAGACCTATTTTTTCGTGCTTAGTCTCCTCGAGACGAATCGATTTTTATATAATTGTGATATTTTTTCCGGGTGTTGACTATAGTATATCGTATATCCGAATGTTTTAATGGCGAACATAATGGAATAAATGCTCGGCGGGTTACCTTAATTATTTTTTTTCAGATTAGATTTTGTTGGTGCCCCAAATATCGTGTAAAATAGAACTTGGTTGTTTATTTTTTTATTTTTTTGCTTACCTTCGTTTGTTGGCATTTCACTTTCTTCTTTCTTTTGCCCATCTTCGTCATCCAGACTAAACTCATTATCATCTGATCCTGAAAATATTTTAAAATATTAAGTTTTTGACATTCTTTAAAAAGTTCACCCCAAAGGTTTTCTTGGTAAAAATTTTTGGTTAAAAATTTTTCTTTTTCGAAAACTTTAAAATATTTAACTAATTTCGTTACAATTGAAATATTTAAGTTTTACATGTTTTTTTTTTTTTACCTAAAAAGCGTTAATAAAAATTTTATGCTTATTTAAAGATATTTGTGACTTTTTAACAGTATAATTTTGATACTGTATCCCTCAATTTCCTACCGTTTCCGTCTTGTCCAAACAAATCAGCAGAACATTGCGATTGATGGTTCCACTGTGTTAGCTCGATTCAGCTCAGCAATTCTCGCAATCAGAACAATCATTTCCTCCGATGTGCTCAGATTTGGAAAAATTGCTGAAAATAAAATAAATTAAAATTTTAAAAAATTTCATTTTTTAAACAAAATATTTTACGTTGGAGTGGAGTGAATTCGTCCACTGATGAAAAAGATGAGGTTAATGATGGCATTTTAATTTTAAAACCTAAAATCACAATACTTATTTGATTTTTAAAAAGAGTAAAGCTAAGGTCAATTCGTGAATTCGCGTACATATTTATACACCAAAAAGTAAATAAATTTACGGCAAAACGATGACCCAAAAATGAGAGAAAATGCGATGGGCAAAAAAAGATAATAGAATTTGAATTTATTTCCAACTCACAAATCAGCGTTTTTATCGTTCATTTATTCAATTTTTTTTTTTGCCTTTGATGAGTGTTGGGCAAACGGTGACCCAAAAGAAGAGAGTCTAAAAATTAAAAAATGATCATGTTCAATAAAAAAAAAACTAACATTTACTATTTGTTTTACTACTTTTACGAAAATGATTATTTTTATTGTTTAAAAACCATGGACAAAAATATTTGAAAATTAACACGAATTCAATTAAAAAAAAAATTAATATTTACTATTTGTTTTATTTGTAGGGATAGGATTTTGATGTGCTAAAAAGCTTGAAATATGTAATCAAATAGGGCTCCCGGACAAACGGACAGTGGACAATCCGACAGAGGTGGACGATGGGATAGTAAAATACACAAAAAGATAAGAAAATGCCGTAGCCGAAGGAGACCAATTGTGCCATAATCCACAGGACGGCATTCATATTAATGTTGCTCGTATTTTGAGCAGGGATGCGATCTGTACTGATTTATCAGATTTGTCCTGATTTGGAGGGTCCAAATCTGATTAAATGAAAATAATCTATTTTTTCAATTAAAATAAATTAAAAACATTTTAATTTTAAAAAGCTTGGATCAATTATAATTAAAATAAATTAGAAAGTTTTTAAATTAAAAAAATAGACTAACGCTAGGAAACTCCTTTAATTTGTTAAAGTTAAAAGGCTAGTGATCTCCTTTATAAAATAATTAAACAGTATTGCCTTGCTGAATCTCCATAAATGGGAAGTAATATAAAAAAAGGTGCTAATCAGGCCTTGAGAAATTATCGGTGATGAAATTTGGACGAAACCGCAAATGTCGGGCAGCAAATGTCCGTTTTGGCTTTGGTTATAAAATTCAATAAAAAATTGGGCCGCAAATGTCCTAAAATGGCCCTTAAGAAATGGCCGCAAATGTCCGGGACGCAAATGTCGGACCGTAAGAGTCGCGCCACAAGTGTCCGATTTGGCTGGGGCCGCAAGTGTCCGGGCCGCAAATGTCCGGGACGCAAATGCCTGGACACCATTTTGGTTAATTCTTTTAAACGTAGGGTTAGACTTGTACTAGTTTATGTTTGGACTCAGACTTGAATGCCCGGTTTGACGAGAAGCAAGAGGACGAGAGGCGAGAGTTTTTCAATTTTTCTGTACCCTTATTTTTTACCAAAATAGTTGTTAAAAATTCATCCGGTTTCCTTTCTGAAAAATTCTATATTTTCGACATGGTCAATTTGGCCGTAAAAAGTCATTTGGTTGGTCGGTCAATATCAGCATTTGTAAAATTTTATTCCAAATAAAAAATCAATAAAAAGGTTATTTTGCGACGGGTTTTCAAAAAAATTTTGGGAACAGGGAGGGGGTCCGGCAGTGCCGACAGGCGCCGCCGTGAAAATTTTTGAAAATTTAAATCCAATTTGTTATCAGATTTTCACCAAAAATGCTAGAGGGCGCAGAGAAAGAGAATTATTATGATTTTTTTGCGTAAATTTTAATATTTTTCTGACTGCTGAAAAGTTCAAACTTTAGTGGTGCATATTCACCTTTCGCCTCTTGTCCAAAAAACGAGAGGTGAGAGGCGAGAGTCCCAAAAATTGCGAGAGAAGAGGCGAGACTTGTCCCCCCCCCCCCCCCTGTTATGTATGACATTGGCTTAGAATGAATGAATTGTAATGAGTTTAGCATAATAAGCATGGTTAAAATTGAGTGGATATCCGTTAGAAAATTCTATGGCTTTAAATTAAACAGTTGCAATTTTTAAGATAATTTAAAACATTTTTATTTTTTGAATCCATAATTTAGTACCCAAATTTCCCCCTCATATGCAACAGAGGTGACTGGGATAGAAAAAAGTACCAAAATGTGAGAGGGGATTTTTAGAAAAAGCATTCATAAATTTTTTTTTTTTTGGTAAATATCAAATATGGTTAATGATGAAATTTTAATTTTAAAACCGAAAATTCCATTGTTGATCGTTATAATAAATTATAAAAAAGAGTTTGGGCTTAATGTGAGCATTTGCTGTATTTACGTAAATGATTATCCGCCAGAAAGTTAAGTCGCGGCAAAATGATGACCCAAAATAGGCGAAAGTGGGATGGACAAAAAATATAATAGGTATTTGAATTTATTCATAATCAGCGTTTTTATGATCATTTATTTAATTTTATTTGCCTTTGAGTGTGGGCAAACGATGACCTAAAAAGATGGGCACAAACAGCAGAAAAACGGCAATAAAGTTGGATAAAAAATGTATAATTTATATGAATGTATAGTTGTTATAACGCCGTTGAAATTACAATGAGAGCTTGACCAAATCATGATCATATTCAAAAAATTAAATGGGTTAATTGTATGAAAGTTGAATGTTATGTAAAAAAATTACAAAAAAAAAAAAAATAAATAAATGTAATAAGCAAACTTAGAAATTATAATTTTTTTAAAAAGAAAGAAAAGGTTACGGGTTCGAACCTATGTATATGAGACAAAGAGTACTACCACTGCGCCACTGAACAATACAAAAACTAAAATGTTGATTCTTTTTATATACGACCTAAAAACTTTGGTACGCCATATCTCGGCACAGGTCCTTATTTCGCAGCTAGAAAATTTTTTTTAGTAATATTCAGGGGTTGCCTACTTACCTACAAAATTTCATTAGTAAATCAAAACATCTCCTGAAAACTCTAATATACTAAAAGGAAAACTGCAGGCTGGAAGAATTTTCTGCGGACAAATATTTCAATTTAATTTGCTTTCATTAAACTCAAATTTCAATTAATGTATAAAAGCATCAAAATGATTAAAAAGAATAAATTGATCAGCTTTAGAGTGAATTTCTTCCTTAGAGAGTTGCCAAATTGAATCTGAAATTGGGCCCAAAGTTCGCCTCAATTTTGTCATCAGAATCCAATAAAGAAACGAAGGGATAAAATGAATCATCCGCAAAAGATGGAGCAACGAAAAACTCAGAGGAATCTGTGAAAAAGTTAGGGGATTTTCGATAATTCAAACAAAAATTCAATTAACATAAAAATAGGCAATTAAATAGATTATTTAATATATATGGGTATTTGCCAACCCAAACGAAGTCCATTTTTGGTGAAAATGATCTGACGAGTGGCTGAATTGACGCCAATGCCTACGGTATCGCCAGTACCGTAGGAATATTTGGCATTTCTTCGGCCCTTTCTTTCTCCGTTAATCCAAATATCGCCTAAATTGTCATATGCATAAGTGCCCTTTTGAATTATCCGTTCAAATTTTGTAATCTTTTTGACGGTGAATCCGAAGATCATAAAACTGAAAAATTAATAAAGGAATTAATAATTTTATTAATAATCATTCCCTTTTAATATTTCTCTGTTAAATTTGGTATATAAAATTAAAAAAAGCACATACTTTTTCTTATTTTCGACCGAAATTTCGTAATAAAAAATGTCGGGCGGATTATTATTCAGCAAAATCGGATGTTTAGCGAAGACGGAACACCAACCTTTTGTTGAGGAAAAATAGATTATATCACAATATTATTCAAAATACCGCAATCATTTTTCTTGTATTGGACAGTCAAATTTTTGTCGCCAATGATTTGGAGTTTCTCTTGGAAAGCGTTGGCATCCCAATAATTTTGTCGGAAATTTAAAAGTGCCTTAAATATTAATAAATATAAAACTATTTTAAAGCAATTTATTTAAATACATAATTAAGGAAATAAAAATAATATTTTTTTTACCCCATAATTCACCTTTCTAAGCTTTTGTTCTTTCTCTAATTCATTGAATTTTCCCAAAAGAATCTTTTGATCATTTTGCATTTTCGAGAATTGGTCCGCAGTTGCTAAAATTATTTTTAAATTTAAAAAACAATAGTTTTATTAAATAAAATATTTTAATTCCTATTTAAATTCCTTTTACAAAATAAACTTGCTAAAATCATTTCTTACCTTTTGTAGTGTTTTCGTTCTGCTGTTTTTGCTGCTTTTCCATTTCTGAGATTTTTTCCAAAATTTTTGTCAATTGATCCGCAGCAATGGCTTAAAATTGAATTAATTTTAAATTTAAACGTAAACTTTAAAAATAGTAATTTTATTTAATTTTAATGTCTTTGCTTTGTTGAATGGTGTCAATAATAACTATTTGATATTCCTAATATTAAATTCATAATCATTTTATGACAGTATAACTTTGATACTGTATCCGCCGATTTCCTACCGTTTCCGTTTTGTCCAAACAAATCACAGCTGCAGGCGAGTGATGCTTCAATTGTTTTTGCTCGGTTCAGCTCAGCAATTCTGGCAATTAGAACACTCACTTCCTCCGATGTGCTCAGATTTGGAAAAATAGCTGAAAATAAATAAATTTAATTTACAAAAGATGTGGATTAATAAAATAAAAAAGTAATTTGTAATTTTTTCCCGTTTAATCAGTTTTTACTGTTTTTCTCCTTTTTCTGTTCAATTTTTTCCACTTTTTCCTTCAATGCCTTCTGTTCGACCAGCACTTCGTGGAGCTTTAACTTTTGTTCCTTCTAAATTTTTAAGTTTTTGACAACTTTTTTATAAAAAAAACTTACATTTTCGACTTCCAATTTGGCCATTTTCAATTCCATTTCCATTTTGGCAAACTTTTCACGAAATTTCTATTTAAATTAACAAATTGCTTTTGTGTTGCAGATAATATTGAAATATTTCTCCCAATTGTTTCTGTCTGTTTTTTTTTTTTTGTTTTTCTTAGCCCACCTTAAGCTGTTGCTGATCAATTATCGGTGTTTCATTGTTTTTTCCATCAAATTGATCACCAATGTCCAAACTAATTGCATCGCCATTCACTTCTAAATATATATAAAAATTAAAGTTTGAAGTTAATTATTTATATTTAATTTCTCATCCCCAAATTTCAATTTCTCTCCCATTTACCTCCATTTTCTGCTGGTGTGAAATCATCTCCATAATTTGTTGAATTGGTCGAAATTGACATTTTGAGTTTGATGATATCTCCTAAAAAGAGTTAATATTTTTAAAGAAATGTTCTGTTGAATAAATGGCAGAGAATAAAAAGACAAATAAAAATAAATGACCATTCATTCCTTCATTTTATTTACATTTTTAAACTAAGTTTCGGCAAAATGGTGACCCTAAAAAGAAGTTCCCAACATCCTCATTTATGAACAAAGAAGGACAATCCGTCAGTAAATAATCCAAAGCAATTTTATTTTTAAAACACACCTGATTAATTTAAAATTATTTTAAATTTAATTTAATCGCTTCGTGAATTAATGATTTGTGTTATTTTATAAAATTATGGAATAAGCATTTTAAAAGAATTAAATGAAATTTCACCAGATGGTTAATAACTAGAAAGATTAAAATCTATGAAAATTATATTAAATATAACAATAATTTTCTTAAGTTTTTGATCATTGCTCAAAAAAAAAATTTGCTGACGGATTATCCACTGACGGATTGTCCGGGAGCCAAATAGACAGGTCAAAAAAAGAAAACGATGTGAAAGATAGAAATTTGAGCGTATCATATTAACTAATTTAAGCAAAAAATATAAAATTTTCCGATTTTGAGTTCATTAAAAAAACAAAAGCTTTATAATGATATTTATAATTCGTTACTTTGTGTTTGAATGGCGTTGCTGATAAAATTGAGGCCAATTAGGAAGAAAATGCTAACTAAATTTGATCATTGTATAAAGCATATTTCTTTTCCTTGGTACTTAAAAAATAAAATTTCGTCTTATTCTCACCAATTTCTCAATATCAAATTTCAAAAAAATAACAATAATCAACAAATCGAATATTTTTAACGCGCCAAAATTAATTATTTTATTTCATCACTAGCGCGGGATAGGCGCGTCCCCCGCTAGGCAGTACGGTCTTATTGTCAAATTATCTGTGATAAAACTAGAGTAGAGCGGGACCGGGAATTTTGGGCCTAACCGGGACCGGGACCTTTTCGGGTTGAAAAACCGGGACCTCGGTACTCAGTTGTACTCAGTTGTCCGTGTTTTGATCCCGGTCCCGCTCTACTCTAGATACAACCGACTAAGGCTCGGCCGCTTCGCGACCTCGCACTCTTTTGGCATTTTTCTTATGGCCCAACATTTAGTTTTTAATTCAATTTTTTAGTGCGGGAGTGGGAGGGAGGTCTATAATATTTGTTTTTTCTTTGTTATTGCCACGGAACGCAATTTTGTGTCTTAATGTTAATATATTTTTTTAAATAGCATTTTTACCTGTTTTCTTTTCAGTCAGAGCGCAAATTTTGGTTTTTTGACTCATAAAAGAATTTTTTTAGTTTTTTGGGATTTTTAGCACCTCTTGCGATTTTTAAAAAATCTATTTTTGCTTCTTTGGCACTAGAATTCTTGACCAAATTACCAAAATATTTTAAAAATTTTCTGTCTGCTCCTTTCGGCACATGTAGCGTGTTGGAATTAAAATAAATGCACATTGATCAAACTTAATTACAGAGACCGGCGCAGGATTTTACGGGGTCCCAGTCCGCAATCCCGAATTTTGGCGCGATTGATTCCACGTGAAATTGGTCCCGCATGCTCTGTTACAAAATTATTAAACATCTCAATTTTGGTGAATTGACCATTTTCCAAGCACACACATCTTCCCCATAAATATTAAGAAGCACAAAACTTTGAAAACATGTATATATTTTAAAAATTTAAAAACCAAATACAATTGAAGAAGAAAAGCACAAAAAAATAAAAAAATAAAGGAATTGATTAAATTGAGTGAATATTTATTCTTCAGAGAGTTGCAAATCGAACTTGAAATTGGGCCCAAAGTTAGCCTCAATTTTATCACCATAATGGAACAAAGAAACGAATGGATGAAAAAAATCATCAGCAAAAGATGGAGCAACGAAAAAATCGGAGGAATCTGTGCAAACGTTAAAGAAATTTCTGTAATTCAAATATAAAAATCAATTAATTTATTTGCAAACCCAAACGAAGTCCATTTTTGGTGAAAATGATCTGTCGAGTGGACGAAATGACGCCAATTCCTACGGTATCGCCAACATCGTAGGAATATTTGCCATTTCTTCCTTTTCTTTCTCCGTTAATGAAAATCTCGCCATTACTTTCATAAGCATAAGTGCCCTTGCTGCTATGAATTGTTCCATCCAATTTCTTCGGCTGTATGACGGAGAATCCGAAAAAGTTAATGAGCCAACTAAAAATGAAAATTAATAATAAAAAAATAACAATTAATAACAATAATATCAATTTTTAATATTCTGATAAATTTAATATTCAAAAATATAAAATCGCTTACTCATTTATTTTTCCGATTGAAATTTCATAGTAAAAAATATCGGACGAATTATTATTCAGCAAAATCGGATGTTTAGCAAAGACGGAACGGTATAAGCTTTTTTTAGAAGAAATGTTTATGTATGAAAATTTTTATAATACCAGAAAAATTTCCCTTATAATGGACAATGAGATTTTTGTCGCCAATGATTTCGAGATTCTCATGACAAACATTGGCATCCCAATAATTCTGTCGGAAATTTAAAAGTGCCTAAAATAATTCATAAAATTATTTTAAAATAGAAATTGTTAAATAGAAATCAATTAAAATTTTTCCCTTATCCCTTAACTCACCTTTCTCTGCTTTTGTTCTTTCTCCATTTCATTTCTTCTGATTATTTCTTAATTTTTAACAATTCATCCGATTGATCCGCAATAACTTAAAAAATGAAATATTTAAAATTGATAAATTTTATTTTTGTTTTAATTTGTCCTCGCCTTTTGACTGTTCTTTTTGTTGCTTTTCCAATTCACTGATCCTTTCCAAAAGTTTCTTCTGATCATTTTGCAATTGTGAGAATGGTTCCTCAGCAGCAGCTTAAAATACAAAACCAATTATTTAATAAAAATGGATGACAAATGATATTTATCCTTTATAAAAATATTTAGATGACAATTAAAAACTGTTCAGCGTTCCCGAAAATCCCAATTTGCAAGAAAAATTTATATAAATAAAAGGATTCTTTCGCCCCTATGGCTCTGGTCTAGCAAATGAAGCAAACATTGTAAAAATAAAACTACGGATGGTGAAATTTTTTGCGGAATAATATTTGATTTTAATTTGTTTTTATTTTTAAAAAAATCAAATATAATTGAAGAAGAGAAGGAAAAAGATTAAAAAGAACGATCAGCATAAGTGAATATCTCTTCCGTCAGAGAGTTGTCAAATCGAATTTGAAATTGGGCCCAAAATTCGCATCAATTTTGTCACCATAATGGAATAAAGTAACAAATGGATGAAAAGAATCATCAGCCAAAGATGGCGCAACGTAAAAATCGGAAAAACCTGTGAAAAA
>SIJG01000068.1:773118-820035 GCA_023374025.1 Heterodera schachtii | reverse complement strand
TTCAAAGATTCATTGGCGGCTATCAGTTCCGGACACCCATAAAACCAACTGTTTTTTAAAACTTATCCTAACAAATGTACAAATTTCGGTGAGCGAGGATTTAGTTATTGTTTTGATTTAATTTTTATTTTTTAACTTTTTTGCTGTCGATTCTGCTGACATGGTAATAAAATAACTCTCTGTAAATAGAAACTGTATGAAAATCTTATGAATGATGCGTATATTAATGCAATAATGAAAGAGGATAAAATACCAATTTTTTAAACTTTATATTTGAAATTAATAAAGAAAAAGCGGCTTTGATAGATGCCTTCAAGCACGGCAACAATAAGAAAGTGACTAAATAAAATTAGAAATCGAGAAAAAAGAACTAAAAGTCATGGTATTAGTGAAATTTTTAATTACATATTAGCACAAAATCTATAATTGATTATGAAATGAAAACATAAAAAATTGCTATGTGAGATGCAAAAGTGTACACATAAAATAGGAATTTTTTATTTTAATAGATAAAAGTACTTATAATAATGGTTCAAGTTTTTCATACAATCAGTACTGATCCATGGATGAACCATCAATAAATATTTACAAATATATTGAAATTTAATAATGATAAATAATTTAATGAAAATTAAAAACAATAATTCTAAAATCTTTTCTCAAAGTTTCGATTAAATTGTTAAAAAAAGAGCTAGCGGCCAAAGAAAAATTTCAAAAACTATAAACTTTACTAATCCGCTATTTTCTCTTATGTCGCAAAACATGGTTATTGGATTTATTATAAATAAAATTTGTATTATTTTTTAAATTCAGCTTAACTAGTAAATTATTCTTCTTTTTTTTGATCAGAACACAAAGAATTAATGTTATTTTAAAAAGAAATTTTTTTTTTAGATTTTTATAACCGTAATTATTTTTTATAATTTTTGGATATTACTTATTTAAAAAAACAATATTTTTATTTAGCTGAATTAATTTTTCTTTCTTGAATATCTATTGTTGAACCCAATAGCTTTCTTGGCATGAAAACATTTGCGTATTTAAATCCCGGGATTAAAATTTCATTTCAATTCTGTTATTTTTATTAAATCAATTATAATTTTGTTAAATAACAATTTTCTTACTTTGTTGACCATATTGCATTAAATTTATAGAATGTTTTTACTTAATTATTTATCTAGTTTTTCTGTGTTTTTTAGCATTTCCATTAACTTAAAATAATATGAAGATTTTTAAATATACAGTAATCTATTAGTTATATTTTAATATTAGCTTTTCTTGCATCCGTGACTTTTTTTTTAATCGTCAATTCTATAAAGTTTTATTTATTTTTTGTAAATTTTAATACTTATTTCATTTCAAATTTTTAGTTTATATCAATGAATTCACAGCAAGTGATTACTTGTACTTCAGAAGGTGAAAGTTCTTAGAATTTGTACTAAATTTAAAAGTTTTAAGTCAGAAATTCGTTACATCCCTGTGTAAACAGTATCGTTGATTGTTTCTATTTAATAAATTATTTTTATTTTGTTCCGTTTAATTATTTTAAATTATATTTGCATTTGCGATCTGACAGTACTAATGATCCTCGTCAGTTTCGTGATTTTTTACTTATCCATCTATTTTTTAAACAATATTAATAAGTCTATTAGTCATAATTAATGTTCATACAAAGTTGTACATGATAACAATTCCTTCATATTAGGATTTTTACTTGATTTATATCTTTTAAAAAACATTTTAATTACAAATATTTATTAATGGAATTAGGATGCTCAATTTTTTTGTTGGTAAATTAATGTTTTAAACTGTTTTTTTATATATATAAATTACTTTATTGACCAAGCCAAAGGCTTGGTATCCGTTTTTGCATTTAATAAAAAAGATGTTTAAAATGGCATTTTGTAAATTTAATCATTTAAGTTAGGGTTGTTCCCCGACCCCTCGGGGGGCAAAATGTCGGGGGTCGGAGCGGCGAGGAGCTCAATTGTCGGGGGTCGGGGACACCGATCGGGGAATGACCAAATTTTATTTTGACCCAAAAAACTAATTTTTCTTTTTAAATGCTCGTAAATCTTCCTTTTTTCACTTTAACCATCTGATTTATTTGTGCCAGTAAGAGTGAGTCCAAGCTGGCCTTTAAACCTGGGGCTTCCATTCACCATTTCTGCGGCGCTCTTTTTCAGAAAAACTTTTGGGGAACAAAGGGGGGATGAGCGGAGGTGGTCTTAGGAGCCGAGGAATTTTTTTTTTTGAAAATTTGCAATTTGTTAACAGATTTTCCTAAAAAATACCAATTTTTGCAATTTTAGGAAATTTTTTGGAAAAAAAAAATTTGGAATTTTGGGGGCCGGCTGTGCCGATAGGCGCCGCCGAAAGGTTTTTCGGAATTTCTAATTAATTTGAAATTTTATGAAATTTTGAACAATTTTCTTAATATTAATTAATTAGAAATTCCGAAAAACCTTTCGGCGGCGCCTATCGGCACCGCCGGCCCCCCAAAATTCCAAATTTTTTTTTTCCAAAAAACGTCCTAAAATTGCAAAAATTGGTATTTTTTAGGAAAAAAAAATTCTTTTTAAAATAACATTAATTCTTTGTGTTCTGATCAAAAAAAAAGAAGAATAATTTACTAGTTAAGCTGAATTTAAAAAATAATACAAATTTTATTTATAATAAATCCAATAACCATGTTTTGCGACATAAGAGAAAATACATAAAGGATTTTGGTTCACAACGATGTATAGCACAAAAATATAATATAAAAATTTTTATTTTACTAAAAATAAATAATTCTTCTTTTTTATGAAATGTCGATAAACTTTTCCATAATTTTCCCATATTCGCGATATATGTCCTTATTTGTCCATATTTTGGCATTTTTCAAAAACCTCTATTAGAACGGCCCCAATCAGCAAAATTGGCCTTTTGACACCATAAAGTCGAAAAATTTTCCGAAAAAATCATTTTTTTAGCAAAATTTTCACAAAAATATTGATAAAATAAAATTTTCTTTAAAAATTGGTTATTTTATGCCAAAAATAAACCAAAAAGCGAAAATTTCGCTTTTCAGGTTGCTTTTTCGTTAAAATGAGTGAATCTTATCTTCATCGTGTGTTTTTTTCTTATAAAATGATTTTTAATACCCATATTTAACCATTTTTGAAAGTTTTACCTTACAGCGAGCGAATTTGAAGAAATTTTAAGAATTTACCCCTCAATTTGGAAAAATTTATGTCCATATTTTTGCCATTTTATGGCCATATTTCGCGATTTTATATCCATATTTTTTGCAGATCTAATAATAATACTAAATTTTTATTATATAAACGAATAATTTTACGTAACAATATTTTAATCTCCTATAAAATAAAATTTTTACATAAAAATAATGCATAAAAATAAAATTCCTTCATTTTTAACAGTAAAATTTTGATATCCTTTTTTAACAATGCAATTATTGTGATGTTTTTAAAATAATATTTTAACGGCAGAAGTATACTCATTTTTTCTGAGAGAGTTTATTTTTATTTTTCACTCACTTATAAAAACATTTATTTTTGATTATTTTTTGAAATTGATTGTCCAGACCCAAAAAATTTTTTTCTGCTTAACTGTTAAATGCGTTGAGATTTCATTCCGATGAATATGAGTTTGAATTATTGATAAACAAAGACAGAATATTTAAAAATTTACTTAATGAATTTCTTTTAACAATTTATATCATTTTTGATTAAATTGGTATATCATTTTTGAATTTTTATATGTATTTCAGTTTTAATTTTTTGATTTGTAATAAATCAACTTCACCTATATGGCTTTCATTTAATTTCATCATATTACAAACCTGAATAAAATAATCTATTAAATTTTATTATTAGTATTCTTAAGTAAATTAATTATTTTCGATTAAAATTCCTTTTGTGTCGGAGTATCTTCTTACACTATTTATTATGCACGGTAGTATAAAATAGTTATGGGTTCAATAAATTTTATTTGTTTAAAGTAATTTACTTAAAATTAATATTGTTTCTATTTCTTGTTTTCTACCGAAAGAGAAAATATTATTTTTTCAAATTCAAAATTTCTGTATAAATAAAATTTTTTTGTAATTTTAGCTTACATAAAATTTCACATTAAAGTTGGCCTTCATTTCAAGACACTATTTTTGGAAAAAAATAAATAATCGAAGTGTGATCATTCATGTATTTTTTTGTGCATTTTTTCATTTCTAGTTATTTTTAATGTGGATTATTCGAATTCAAACTCATGTTCTACAACGAGAGATTTGTGAAGCTGCTTTAATTTCGTTGCATCATTGGGTATATTGTTTTTATATTCATAAAAATTGACAATTTTCGTCAATTGGGAAACATCTACCACATTCACAATAATTTTATTCTTAATTTTGGTTTTACTACAAGTTTATATTTTGGAATAAAAAATATTCACTAAATAATGTTAATCTCTCTTTATTTTATTTAATACAGTTTTACCTGAAATTTCAAAAGAATTTAATATTTTCTTTAAATTTAGTAATTTTATAATTATTTATGTGTTATCTTAAAATTTAAGATAAGAAAACAAATTTTCTATCTATATAAAATTAGAAATTTTTTTAAATAAACTATTAATTATCCTTTTCAATTAGAGCGTGATATAATTTTTCAAGCTTCCGGGCTGTCAAGCTTTATTTTTAATTTTTTTTTCTTCTTAAAGACTAAAAGTCCTGGGCGCTTGAACATGGTTTGGATGATATTATTCATTTATTAGTATCTGCGTTCCACATGCAACAATGTATATAAAACGTGCTTGCTTTTGATATCAATATTTTTCGCTAATATTTATTGAGTGTGTTTCTCTTAAGAAAAATAATTAGATTTGATATTCGCCTATAGATTAAATTTGTTGGCTGATTAAATTTTATTTTAAAAATGGCTTATTTCAAATATATGAGTAAATATGACCGATTACGTATTCCTCCGAGGCTCCAGAGTCCATTGGCTCGCATATTCAAAATTTACAACACAAATCAAATTATTTTATTTAATATTTATATTTTTAAACACTATTGGTAAATTATATAAACTAAAAATTAGAAAACTTGAAAAATATTTTAAAATAACAAATATCCTAATTAATATAAAACTTAACAAAACATACAATTGACTACTAAAAAATTAATTATGAAGAAAATGTTACAAAAAAAAATTAATGCAAAGCCGTTGAGATTGTATGTCACTTGTTGTCTCCATAATTTAAATTAATAAAAAATACTATCAATATTAAAAAATAAATAAGAGAAAATTTTCAATGTAGAAAACATTATGAAGAAGTAAAATATTATAAAAAATCAATAATTTTTTGAAAATTCAACAATCTAAAGAAGATAAAATAGAAATATAAAAATTCTATGAAATTATAAAATGAAATTTGAATAAGGCGGCGCGCACAACCGAATATGCAAGAAGAAAATTTATAAAAATCTTACATTATTTTTCATTTTTAAATATTGTCTTTTTAGAAAGCTATGGCTTCTTTAAAAACTAATTGTAAAGATAATTTGAATGCAATGATGAAAGTATACAAAAAGAATGAAGTAATGCAAGGTTTAATTGAAAAATAACAACGTAGAGTCAAATAAAATTTACTTTATTTCTTGTAAAAGTAAATTAATTAGAAATATTCAATCCAATAATAAATTTAAATAAAAATTTATAAAATATATATTTATCAAGATTAAAAAAAATTGTTATAATATTAATCTTTAAGAACAAAATTGGACAGTGCTAAATGTCGGACATGTTGCATCGCTCAAGAAAAGACAACAATAATAAAATGCATAATATTCAAACAAACGCTAATTAATAACATTGACTTATTCTTCACTTTTGAAATGATTTCGTTCGTGATTTGAAAATTTATTGGAATGAAAAATAATTTAATAAACATCAAAAATTAACTTATTTCACTTTTGCAATTATTAGAGATATATAAAAAAAATCCCATCTCGTTGAAATATCAATAATTAAAAAAGACAACAATTAGGCTCTTAAAAATAAATGTTATTATAAATAAGCCTTTTTAAAAAAATATTAAAAATATAATTAAAAAAACAGCGGAGCTAACATATATTTTAAGGTAACAATGCCTTGATAATTATTCAATCTTGATAATTTATCTACAGCATAATTATTGAAATTTTAGAAATGGATAAGCAAACAAAATAAATGAACTGTTTAACTGCCGTTAGTAATTGATGAAAAAACATAATTTTTACAAAGAAAAATAAAATTAGAAAGATGATAAATCTTTAAAACATTTCATTTTATATATTTTTATATATTATTATTATTTCATTTTATTTATTTCATATTATTGTTCTTATTTTTTTCTACTTCGATTAACGTTTATATTAATGCATCAATTAGTGGTAAATAATTCCAGAATTGTATTTTTCAAATATTTTATGCTTCCTTTCTTGACCTCTAGGAATGCAAACTCTTCATTTGCTTTGTTTCATCCAATCTTTAATCCAATAAAAGAAAACCATTTTTAAAAAAATTACTAATATATATCTTTAACTTTTATTATATTCTTGAAATAACTTTATTACTTGCTTATATTATTTTAAATTTAATTATTACCTTTATTGAAAATTAAATATAAAATTGATAATTTTGAACATTAATTACAAGAAAGATGGGCATATATTCTTTTGTATATTATCTTATTATTTATATAATTTTTTTATTGTTCTAAATTTTATTCCTGTCTCTCTATGAACCACTCGATGTCTCGATATGAGCCTTACAGTTTCATGATGCTGCATTATTTAAATTAGCCCTAAAATGATAATTTAATTTTTTATGTTATTTTTAAAGCATCTTGAAATTATTAAAATTTTTGTAAGATTGCATTATATACTTTATTAACCTTCAATTTTTGGTGCCAGTTTTTTTATTTAATTTAATTCAAAAGTTTGAAACATTTAATATATTGATTTTATGTATTTCTTATTTTATTATAAATTTGTTAATAATTTTTGTGTTTATTTTAATTTTTATTTAAATAACTTTAGCTTTAACTCGAATTAAAATTTCATTTAGCAGCCAATATTATTAAATTAACTAATGCCGAATTTAATGCGCGCTTAAATTTTTATTATTTTCTCCGTGTTTTTTTTGTTATTTTATATGAACTTTTTTAATCCAGTTTTACGTCGTTGACTCAGAACTTTTAGCCATTTTTTGTAACATATTATTTAAATATTAGATTTAAAATTAAGTAAGCATTGCTTGTACATTTGGGATAAGTAGGGATTAATTTTGATTAAACATTAATTTAAATTAATTAATGAACTTGTATTGTATACGCATTTAAAACATTTTATATTGTAATTCATGTTTGATATTTTTTAACTTTTATTTATTTTTACTATTATTTTGTATTTTCTAACTTGTAAAGGACTGCCAAGAATCAATATATTACTCATTCTCGTTTTCGCTACCCATTTTCTATGTAATTCTTGTCAAAATTTATTTTTATAAATTAATAAATATTATTACAATATCGTTCTCTAGCAAATGGACAAGCCTTACTTTCATTTGGGTATGTTAAATATTATTTCTTTTTACGAGCATCATAGTTTTTCAGAGTTTAATTCAAAGGTTTATTTTTGATAACCGGTCAAAGGTCATCATACTTTATTTTTATAATATAAAAACAATTTTTTAAATTTATTACATTATTTTTCTTTATTTATTATAATTTTTCTTGTTCATTGGTTATATCAAAGAAAGAAAAAAAAAGTTACAAGTTGGATAATTAATTTTATTATGTAAGATATAATAAAAAGGTTGAACTTATTAAAGTTTTATATTTACATTTACTTTTGTTGATTGTAAAATGATACACCTTTTGTTTTTAATTTTAATATTTTTCGTCCTCTTTACCTTATTGTTCTTCCTATTTTTATGAATTTTATTTATTCCTGATTATAAATTTTAATTATTGTTTAATAAAATTTAATTTTAATTGTCATATAAACCATAAATTTTCCAAAATTGATCTATGACGGTTCTCTCTCTTGGTTGAGTTCGCGGCTTTATATTTAATATTTGTCATCGATTGATCGGTTAAATGACACTCGGTTTCTCGAAGTTTCATTATTATAAATCTTCTTTTCACCTGCTTCTTATCCTTCAAAATTACTAAATTTCAGCGGAATTTAATTTCTTTTTTACAAATTATTATTTTTTCATTTAGTAAAATTTAATTTATTTTTATTTTGATGTAGCTTGGTGGCATCGAGCTTATGCAATCAGCGATGCATACGATGCATGATGACAATTTGACCATTTATTCTTTTTCTTAGTGCAATTTTGAGACTTAACGAAGTATAAAATATTTTAAAATTTATTAATTCTTATATCATCTGTATATAAAGGGTAAAATTAAATTGTTTAACAGATATTAAAAATTTTAATTTATTTAAAGTTAAATTATAAATTAAGTGTTTAATTTATTTAATATTAAATCATGCTTGTTTTAGTTTTAAACTCATTATTGTTTCATTAGTTTAGCTATTCAAAATCACATGCATTTATTCTCAACTTCACGCCTATCTTTTAGGGCTTTTTTAAAATTCTCTTTAAGTTGTTTTTTATTCGCGTTTGTATGAATGAGTATCAACTATTATTCAATTATTCTCTCTATTTCTTTGAATTAAAAGAAGAATAGAAATATATAATTATGCATATTCGGTTCGCTTTTTTAAGTTATTTTATTTTAATTTCAGCATATTTTGTAGGATTATTATTTTTATTTTTCTTAAATGAATAAATAATAAATGCATAAAAATTCTGAAATAATATTTAAATTTATAGTTCATATCACATTTATACATTATCAACTTCTCTTTCTTTATTTTATTCTTGCAGTTAACTTTTTTAAATTTAACAGAATGTCTTTTTTATTTATTGTAAAGGCATTTTGTATTTCTTTATGTATTCTTCCGACTCAAATATCAGTTGGACATTTTTTCTTCATTATATTATATCTAGGCTGTCAAAAATATGTACAAAAAGTGGTCATAATATGTACATAAATATGTAAAAAAATACCGAAATATGTAAGAAATGCGTATAAAAACCTAAAATATATACGAAAATTTTTAAAATAAAATTTTTTTAATGGTTATTTTTTCGGAAAAAACCTTCGTAAAGTGTTAAATAGGCACAAAATGTCAGAAAAATGACCTATATAGGTTTAGAAGAATCACTTTTTAACACTTTAAAAATTATTTATTAAAAAAAGATTTTTTTATTTTTTCACAAAAAATTTTTAAAAAATTCTCAAATTATGTATAAAAATTTGCTGAAATTTTTGAGTTTTTGGGGGGTTTCCAAAAGTTTACGTGAAAAAATCCTAAAAATATGTAAAAAAAATAAAATATGTACGCAAAAGTACAAAATATGTACCAAATATGTATAAAATACCAAAATGTATTTACAAAAAATTGAAAGCCCTAATTATATCAATTTTTATTAGTTTCGTTTTATTTTATTTTTTTTTGGTTATATTTATTATTTCAAATTAGCATTTGTTGCTCAAATACCGTTCAATTTCAGCAGTGAGTCGGTGAAGTATTGTGGGCCATCACCGTAAAATAATGTGTGTAATTTATTATAGTTTGTTAATTGACAAATTTTTAATGGTCTATGATTTTTTATTTGTTTATTAAATATTAGTTTTTATACCAAGTACTTAAATGACTATATTTTATATTATTTAAATTGATTTTAATAATAGTTTATGTTGTTTAATACTCTTATTTTTCATTAGGGATATATAATTTGCTTTTATTTTTTCATACAATTATTCAACTTTTTTAAATTACTGATTGTGATTTCATTAATTCTTAGCGAGTAGATTTTTTCAATTATTTATTGTCTTAGCCTTTAAGTCTTAACTTCATTTGATGGCTGGCATTTATCAAAGTGCGCAGGGGTCAAATCCATCATCCTCGTCAATAAATGATTGGTTGATTCTTATTTAGAATGGATGTACAAAAAAATAATAAATAAAATTAAAATAATATAGTGTTCTTTTATTCCTTTATTATAAAAATAAATCGGCCTTATTCTTGTCCTGCCTATTCAATTGCCATTAAAAATTCACATCGCATTTTGAATTATTTAAATAACTAATTTTATTTTTTTATTTTTAGCTTTTCTAAGAATTAGCTATTTGAATTTTAAATGGACTATTGGCAATAATTTTTATAAATTAATTCTATTAACTATACTAATTTGATGTGTGACTATGTATGTCACACTTTGAATGGATTATTTTTCGAAGCGAAAGTATTTGCAAAAACAAAGAGAGAATGAAAGGGGTAAAGAGAATTATTGTTGTTATGAGTTGTGCCCAAATAACTAAAGTCAATAACATTTATTTACGAAATCAAAGTCCCATAAATTCGATTTCTCTTTCTTATTATTATTATTGAATTATTATTCCATTATTCTGAATGATAAAAATAAAGAAATCAAATCAAATTTTTGGTTCCTTTTCCTACAACAAAATTTATAGTTAATTTTTAATTTAATGGGTTTTCGAATGTGTAAAATAAAAAAAAAATTTAATTTCTCTTTCTTATTATTGAATTATTATTCCAATATTCCGAATGGTAAAAATAAAGAAATCAAATCAAGTTTTTGTTGCATTTCTCCTGCAGTTTTTTCAATCAACTTTTAGGTGACCAATCATAATTTTCGCGATCAATCAAAAGCTTTTGTCGATTTAGTATCATTTCAAAAAAAATCAATTAAATGATAAAATCTCTGAAGTAATTTAATTCATGATTAGTTCACTGGGCTTCCTGCCGAATTTTTTTGAAATGGCGTGTTTTTTTTTTATTACCGGTTTGATTTTTTCAAGTATTGTAATGATTTCCAATTGATCGAAAATAATTATAAAAGTAATTAGTTCTATTTAAAAAAAATTTTTACTCCCATTTAAAAAAACTTTTCTCATTTATTAGGATTCATTTGCAGTTTTGCTACAGTTTTAGTCTCCAATCAATTTTTACGACGTCCAACCACAATTTGCGCGATTAATTTAAAAAACCAAATGTGTAGGGTTTTGTTTACCATATCTCTGTGAGTCGAGGGTTTTGTTTACCATATCTTTGTGAGTCGACAATCTTTTTTGAGTTAAAAATCCATAACAGCAAGGCGTGAAAAAATCGATCAGTCATTTTTTAATTGCAATGATTTTTTGTTGATTTTTGTTGTTTTATTTACCCCTTACCCCCCCCCCCCCTATTCTTTATTTTTCTTATTACATTTCTATTCACCATTTTTAACTTTTTACCTATTTTCATATTTTTATTCCCCATTTTTAACTTTTTACCTTTTTTCTAAGCTCGGTTTTTAAAAAAAATATATTTTTTAGATAAAATGGTACGTAATAAACAAAAATTTCTTTCTGATATTCCTTGCTCTTCTTCTGCTCTCCAATGTAATGACGGGTTAAAAGCTCCCGAAAAAAGCGGAAAAGTTGTGATAGAACCGGTTCAAAGCTCCGGTAATCAAAAGCGGAATGAAACATTTTTCAAGAGAACTGAAAAAAATGACAGTGATATGTTAATAAATCTTGATGAGATAGATGATTTTACTGATATTTCTTATAACACCAACATTCTGAGTAGATCTTATATGGCCGAAAGAAAATCAAAACAAAGGAAAATGATGAGTATTACAGAAAACAGAATTGAAGAAGAACGAGAAGCAAATAGAAAAAGAATTAGTCAAAAAAGAGCTCAAATGACTGAAGAAGAAGTTGAGAGTGAAAGAAAAGCAAATAGAATTAGGTATACGTTAAAGAGAATACATATGACTAATGAAGAGTTAGAATTTGCAAGAGAATCACATAGTCAAAACGTTGAAACATCAAGAAAGCGGAGTAAAATGGGTTATGATCAATTATACGGTATTGCCGCAAAACAAAATCAAGCATTTTTTTATGAATTAGGACAATTTAAGGTAATCTGCTCTGAGTGTAATTCTTTACATTTCCCTGAAGAATTAACACAAAATCAAAGTGATAAGAAGAGTTTTGTTAACTGTTGTAAGGGTGGCAAACTTTTAAACTTAGAAGAAAAAGTCGACCAATACCCCGAAGAATTGAAGGTCCTTTTTGATCCAAAACATCCTTATTATAAAAATTATATAACAAATATTCGGCGCTATAATAGTGCTTTTGCATGTGCTTCAATAAGTTGTTTTAAATTTAAATTTCCTACGCCTGGGCCTCCGTGTTATAAAATACAAGGCCAAATTTATCATAGATTTAATTCAAATGCAATCCCTCTCAATGAACACGAAATCCCAACAAATGGGCAGCTGTATTTTATTGATTCTGATGAAGCAATAGACATTCGGTGTGACATGAATGAGGGATGCGATGTAAATATCATGAAATATATTGATGCATTTATTAGAGAAAATAACAAATTTGCACAATCATATAAACTAATGAAAACTATTTATGAGCAGGAAAAAGAAAAATTTCAAAATGAAGGAAATAAAATGCCTCAGATAAAATTGCTTTTTAGTCTAAAGGAAAATTGTGATCAAAGGAGATACAATTTGCCGCATATTAATGAAGTATGTGCAGTAATGGTTTGTGATGCGAATGACGATATCCCACCAGCTAAAATAGTTGTTTACCCAAAGGGTGAAAAAAACTTAAGGGAAATATATCCTTTGGATAAATGCGTTGAACCAATGTGTTATCCATTACTTTACCCAGTTTCAAGTGAAGGATTTAATTATGAAATGAAGGACTTAAATGGAAAAAAAATTACACTTTGCGATTATACAAAATTTTTATTATTTATTAAAGAAAATGGAAAATTTATGCCTCACTTTCATGCAAAAAAGCTTTTTCAACAATGGGTGGTAGACCAAGCGGCAAAAATAGAATGGGACCGTTTAGAGTATATTAGAACACATCAAGCAGAAATATGTAGCAGTAACTATACAAATGTAGAAGATTTTCTAAAAAAACGTGCGTCAAAAACAGGTGCAGAAATTCAAAAAAAAATTATTCTTCCTTCAACTTTTACTGGAGGACCTCGAAATATGCATGAGCATTTTATGGATTCTATGGCCATTGTTAATGAGACGGGAAAACCAGATTTGTTTATCACATTTACGTGTAACCCTAATGATCCTGATATTTTAAAATGCCTTTTAAAAGGTCAAAGTCCATCGGATAGACCAGATATAGTTACGCGTGTGTTTAATCTTAAGAAGAATTATTTGTTGGATTTAATTATAAACAAAAAAATATTTGGGGAAGTGATTGGCTTTTGTTGGGTAATCGAATATCAAAAAAGAGGTCTTCCACATTTGCATTTGCTAATAACTTTGCACCCTAAAGATAAATGGCGTAATGCTGAAGATATAGATAAATTTATATCTGCAGAAATACCAGATGAAAAAATAGAACCCGAACTTTATGAAATTATAACAAAATGTATGATGCATGGTCCATGTTCTGAAAAATCTGTTTGTTGGAACAAAATGAAAAGAAAATGTAACAAAAAATTTCCTAAACAATTCCGTGAAGTAACTAATATAAATGAAGACGGTTATCCGCTTTATAAAAGGCCTGATAATGGTCGTTATATATATAGAAAAGGACAAAAATTGTCAAATCAATTTGTGGTACCATATAATCCTTATTTAAGTAAAACGTTTAGAGCTCATATCAATATCGAAAGAGTGACTGATATATCAGTTGTTAAATATCTATATGAATATATTTATAAAGGCTATGATGCCGCGACAATAGAATGTGTTCAAATTGGGGAAAACGGAATCAAAAAAATTTTAAATTATGACGAGGTCGCTAAATATTTGGAGGCACGTTATTTGAGTCCATGTGAAGCATGCTGGCGAATTTTAAAATTTCCTGTTCAAGGAAAATCCCATTCGGTTGATCAATTGGACGTGCATTTAGAAAATATGCAAAGAATTTTTTATAAAAAAAATGCAACAGAGGATGAAATTGAAGAAGTGGCATTAAAAAATTCAACCTTAACAGCATACTTTAAATTTTGTCAGGAAAATCCTTCATTAAAAATCAAATACACGGAAATGCCAAAATATTGTACTTGGAACAAAAAAGAAAAATTATGGAAATATCCGAGGCAGGGGAATCAAAATAAAATAGGCAGAATGGTACCGGTTCATCCAACTGATACGGAAAAATATTATTTACGTTTTCTTTTGCTAAATACCCATGCAAAAAGCTACAAAGACTTAAAAACTGTTAATGGAATTGAATATGATAGTTTTGCAAAAGCATGTTTAGCACGAGGTTTAGTTAAAGACGATGAAGAATGGCACAAATGTATGGAAGAAGCCAGTTTTTTTTCTCGAAAACATGCAAGAGGATTAAGAAACCTATTTGTAAATATATTAATTCATTGTGGACCAAAGTATCCTTTTAAATTATGGGAATCATTTAAAGATTTTATGACCGATGACTTAAAAAGAAAATATCCATCATTTTCAGTAACGCAAATAACAAACATGGGATTAAAATTGATTGATCAAAGTCTGAAATATCATGATAAATCATTATCAGATTATAAAGACATGCCTCAAATTAATAGCTCAATGAAAATTATTGATGAAGATGATATTTATGATCCAAAGGATGAAATGAAAATAGCTAATAGATTAATGATGATGATGAATGTCGGACAAAAGAAAATTATAGACAAAATACAAAATGTGTTAAACGAAAAAGATGATCAAAAATGTATTTTTATAGACGGACCCGGTGGAACAGGGAAATCTTTTATTTTAAAATCTATTTATCATTTGGCTAGATCATCTAATAAAAAAATTTGTAATATGGCTTTCTCGGGAATTGCCGCAACAGTTTTAAAAAAGGGGCGAACATTGCATAATCGATTCAAGTTACCATTAAATGTGAAAAAATCTTCTACTTCCGGTATTGAACTGAATAGTGCAGACGCAGAAGAAATTAAAAACACTGATGTTTTTGTTTGGGATGAAGCTCCGATGGCATCACGTTTTATTATTGATATTATTGATAGAAAATTAAAAGAATTAATGGGTAATGAAAAACCATTTGGTGGAAAAATTTTCATACTAAGCGGAGATTTTAGACAGTGTTTACCAATAAAAGAATTTAGTACAAGATCTGAAACTGTTAATTTATTGATTAAAAATTCTCATCTTTGGAATTTTTTTATAACTATGAATTTGACCAAAAATATGCGGGCAAATCCAAATGAGAGGGAATTCGCAAGGCAATTGATTGAAGTTGGCAACGGAACCGCCGGAGAAAATGGTTTTATAACTGTTCCTGATCAGTGTATAAGCAAGGGTGATTTAGCTGATGAAATATTTGGAGAAATAATAAAAGAAAGTAATTTTAATGAATTGTCTAATTACGCGATTTTGTCTCCATATAATACCGTAGTCGATAGATACAACGAAGAAATAATGGAAAAATTTCCTGGTGAAACCCATACTTACCTTAGCATTGACGAAACTGATTTGATTAGCGATTTAACTGTTACACCCGAAATTCTTAATTCGCTTAAATGCCCTAGCATGCCTAACCATATTTTAAATCTTAAACAAAAATCGATGGTAATGTTGTTAAGAAACTTAAATGTAAGAGAGGGATTATGTAATGGTACAAGATTACAAATTGTTAATACCGGTGAACATGTTTTAAACTGTGTTATAAGAAGTGGTGATAAAATAGGAGAAACAACCCTTATACCACGTATAACATTAATTGAAGACAAAAAGTTTCCGTTTGTATTAAAAAGGCATCAATTTCCAGTAAGAATTGCTTTTGCTTTTACAATTAATAAAAGTCAATCACAAACATTTGAAAAAATAGGAATAGATTATTGTGACGACCCATTTACCCATGGACAAACTTATGTTGCTTTATCAAGGGCCAAGTCATGGAACGGCATTAAAATAAAACTATCTGAAGATAACAAAGAAAATAAAATAAAAAATATTGTATGGCACGAAACCTTACTGTAAAAAAATTATAATTAAATCATTTTTACGAATAAATAATTTTATTTGAATAATTAATTTTATCAACGGTTTAAAAAGGAGCCAGTAAGGTAAGTTAATCGCTACATTAACGAGGAGGGTGTAGCGTGTGATAGGGCGGGACTCTTGATCCCTTTAACTATCACTTAACTCCTCGGCTCCTTTGGTACCCGAGCTTTGGTGCGTTCACGTCGCGGGTACCGTTAGTACGCTTAATTGCCGAAGCTAAACCCAAAGCAAAAGTAAATAAGATTTTGAAAGTATTATAAGAGAAATTTTAAAGAGCGTTTGGGCGCCGCGAAGCGGCGCCCAAACGCTCGTAAAATTTTTAAAATATAATTTCATGTTGTTTCATATTTTATTTTTGGCGATTTGCCTGTTTCTTCTTTTCTCCTTTACTTTTTTACGCAATCCGAAAATGGTATCACCTCATTAAAGAATCTATCCCACGAATAAGTCGGTTGGACATTTTTTTTTCGTTATATTATATCAATTTTTATTATTTTTCATTTATTTTATGCTTTTGCTTAATTTATTATTAAAATGAGCATTTGTTGCTCAAAATACCGTTAATTTCAGCAGTGAGAAGAATCAGGCCCTTAAAATTTTAAATTTATTTTTATATTTTAAATAATTGTTTTTATGTGAATAATAATCTGAACACTTTTGATAGTTGTATCCAGTTAAAACAAATTAAACTATTAAAAAATATATTTTTTAATTTTTTTTCTTAATTCCAAGCCAAATCCATTTGATCCAACCAAATATATGCTTGCTTAATAATTTATTTATTTTATTTTAGTCCTTGGTTTATTTAAATAAATTTTTTTATTTTAAAGATAAAAATTAGATTTACGATTTTATTTTATTTCAATTAAGGAAATTATTTTTATTTAAGTCTAATTTTTATTTAAAAAAAATTATGTTGCGTAAAAACCAAATTTCTTAGCTTCATAATTTATTTCAGATGATACAGATTCCTTTTATTTGGTATTGGTTTTAATATCTATATTTTTTCAAAATCTCAATTTTTATGATAAGATTATTAAATTATTTTTGTAAAAAGTCAAATAAAATTGATTTAATATTTTCATTGCAATTCAAATTTTATTTTATTTTTATCTTTTTACATTAATAATCATTGTATGGCTCTTTTTCTAATAACAATACTTAGAGGAAAATTAATGATTTATTCCTTTCTAAATTTTTTTTAAATCATTTGTACATTATCTTATAAGTTGCTTAAAGTTCCTTAAAAACGAACGCGCATCATTTAACAACATTCCATGTCTCTCACATCAAGTCTAGAAAAATATGTCTGTCTTCCGAAATTTGTTTGTCCCAATTAATTATCATTTTTTGAATTAATTTATGGTTACTTTTTTGAATTGATAATTTTATTGCTATAGTTTATAAATGAAAAATTACGTTAGAATCGAGAAAAATTTTTTTTATAATATTTTTGCAATTTATGAAGATAATAAACATCGTTTGCTTAATTACCTTAGTTTTTGTTTATATTAATTTTCTTAATCTGGATATTAATTCGTTAAAAAATTATATATTTTTGAATTATATCGTATATTATTTTGTTTTCATATTTTCGGAATTCAAATTTACCTTCTATTCAAATCGATAATAAATTATTAAAACATTTTCACATGAAGAAAACCGTTCTCATAAATAATTCTCAGGGAAATAACAATTTTTTGTTCATCAATTAACTTTTGCTTTTTAAATGAAAAAAGTTGAACAGATTTGATTATTTATCATTATATGAAATATTTTTTCGTATTATAAAGGTAGCTCTTTTTTAATTCTGCAAAAAGTAGTTTTTTGTACATTATCAACTTGAGATAAATGACACGCCCACTTTTTTCTTCTGTACTTCCAGCAGGAGTTTTCAGCATGAACACGCAATAAATATTTGAAAATTTATTTTGCAATCTCTTCATAGAAATTATTAGTGTGTAACTCATTTGCAACCAGAAATGGCTTGATCAAGCTTATCATATTTTTCTTTCTTCAATTCACTAATTTCGGTAATTAAGTTCGACTGAATTTTTTTAAAATAACTTTTTCATAAACATTTTTCACGTGTGTAAAGTCACTATTTTTTCATTTATTTAAATATTATGCGATTAATAATTTTTCAATTTCTTAGTCAAGTGAAAGGTTCGATGAAAATCCGTGAAAAATTTTTTTAATTAAAATTTAATTACATCTATTTATTTCATCAATCAAAATTTCAATTATTTATCCTTAAAATAATTGTTCTTATAGGTGAATAAAATAATATTTTTTCTTTTTCGCCATTTGTTCATCACCGTAATTTTTTTTGTTATGAATGAACTCTAATAAATTTCTAAAGATTGACTAGTTATCATTAAATAAAATTTAAGCATTTATCTGTTTCAGTTTTATTTGAACTTTATATATTTTACGAATGCATAGGTTTTTATATTTTTTTTGTTTATTTTCATGTATGCTTTTAATATTTATTATTCTTTCTGATTTTTTAAAATCAGGACTTAGCGATATTTCGAAATAGATTTTTAAGATGTTTATAAGATTTCAAGTTAATGAACACTATTTTATTAATCTTTTAATTTATATTAGAGAGATAACTACTCTTTTTCCCCTAGACGTAAGTTTTTCCACTCATCAAGTCGTTTATTGCTCTTGAAGATAGCTACTCTTGTGTTCCGTAGACATAAATTTTTCCATAGCATAAATCGTTTTTATGCTCTTTTAGCTTACAGTATAAGCTTTTTAATTTGATTTTTATGCATTTAATAAAAAGGTCTATTTTTTATATTTTTATTCAATAAGTTCTTTAAGGTTTTATTAGGTTTACATTTTTCATGTAATCATGACTCTATAATACCAAAACTTCATAGTAATGGAGTTTTATTTGTGCTCCTCTTTCACTAATTAATTATTGTTTATTCGGCTGGTTTTAGATATAAACTTATACAACATCTTGTCGGTATTTTTTAAAAAATCACCTGGGTTTTTTATAATATTCTTGCAAAACTAATAATTTAATGTAAAATTAATTCTCGGCATCTTGTCTTCGTAGAAGTCCAATTTTTAACCGATTAATAAAATAAAAATTAACAATTTATCGCTTTGTATATAGTTGGTCAAATTAAATCATTTTTAATTAAATTTTTAATTTTATTTTCAGCTTTTGTCTATTAGTTAATTTAAATTTTTTTAATATTGAAACGGAATTTTTTAATTTTAGGCAATTATTTCACCAGCTTTTGACATTTCCAGTTTTTTTGCGTTATTTCATCATTTTAGCATAATATAAGAATCTGTTTATCGTTTTTAGCAGTTAAAAATCCTAATTGTATACAAAAAATATTATGCTTTTTTTCTTCAAAGTCCGAAATTTTCAGCTAGCCCACGAAAAAGATTAAAACATATTTATGAATTTAAAATAAAAAATAATAAATTTTCAAAAAAGGTGGAGGAAGAGGGGAAAAGACAAACTGCTGAACTAATTTATTACAATTCTTTTAGCCACCAAATGGTAAAAAAGAAAATTAGGTGAACTGGCAAATGGAGGGAGAAGGACTAATTGGAGGATATTGAATGAAGTAATGTCAAATGGTTTGCTGAGAGCAGTGCCAATGATGCGACGGGTCGGCGTCATTTTCTGTTGATTTTTAAGAACGCACCGAAGGTGAGAGAGAGAGAAGGAGTCAGAAAGGAAAGAAAGAAAGGAAGAAAAAGAGAGAAGGGGGGGTTAGAGGGAGAGAGTGAGAGAAATACGCATGTAAAAAACCGCGAAATATATACCAAAAACGTACAAAACCCACAAATATACCAAATATAATAAAAAAAATTTACCATGATTTTTTAAATAATTTTTTTGAAAAGCGAAAAATCTTCATAAAAATAAATAATCAATTTTAAAATAATGTTTTTGGTGTTACAAATTGATCTTTTGATATCCTTTTTTTAACAATGCAATTATTGTGATGTTTTTAAAATAATATTTTTAACGGCAGAAGTTATACTCATTTTTTCTGAGAGAGTTTATTTTTTATTTTTTCACTCAATTATAAAAACATTTATTTTTGATTAATTTTTTGAAATTGATTGTCCAGACCCAAGAAATTTTTTTCTGCTTAACATGTTAAATGCGTTGAGATTTCATTCCCGATGAATATGAGTTTGAATTATTTGATAAACAAAGACAGAATATTTAAAAATTTACTTAATGAATTTCTTTTAAAATTTATATCATTTTTGATTAAATTGGTATATCATTTTTGAATTTTTATATTTATTTCAGTTTTTAATTTTTTGATTTGTAATAAATCAACTTCACCTATATGGGCTTTCATTTAATTTCATCATATTACAAACCTGAATAAAAATAATCTATTTAAATTTTTATTATAGTATTCTTAAGTAAATTAATTATTTTCGATTAAAACTTCCTTTTGTGTCGGAGTATCTTCTTACACCTATTTATTATGCACGGTAGTATAAAATAAGTTATGGTTCAATAAATTTTATTTGTTTAAAGTAATTTACTTAAAATTAATATTTGTTTCTTAATTTCTTGTTTTCTACCGAAAGAGAAATATTATTTTTTCAAAATTCAAAATTTCTGTATAAAATAAAATTTTTTTTGTAATTTTAGCTTACATAAATTTTCACATTAAAGTTTGGCCTTCATTTCAAGACACTATTTTTTTGAAAAATAAATAATCGAAGTGTGATCATTCATGTATTTTTTTGTGCATTTTTTCATTTCTTAGTTATTTTTAATGTGGATTTATTCTAATTCAAACTCATGTTCTACAACGAGAGATTTTGAAAGCTGCTTTAATTTCGTTGCATCATTTGGTATATTGTTTTTATATTCATAAAAATTGACAATTTTTCGTCAATTGGGAAACATCTACCAACATTCACAATAATTTTATTCTTAATTTTGGTTTATACTACAAGTTTTATATTTTGGAATAAAAATTATTCACTAAATAATGTTAATCTCTCTTTATTTTATTTAATACAGTTTTAAACTTGAAATTTCAAAAGAATTTTAATATTTTTCTTTAAATTTAGTAATTTTATAATTATTTATGTGTTATCTTAAAATTTAAGATAAGAAAACAAATTTTCTATCTATATAAAAATTAGAAATTTTTTTAAATAAACTATTAATTATCCTTTTTTCAATTAGAGCGTGCATATAATTTTCAAGCTTCCAGGCTGTCAAGCTTTATTTTTAATTTTTTTTTTCTTCTTAAAGACTAAAAGTCCTGGGCGCTTGAACATGGTTGATGGTATTATTATTCATTTTATTAGTTATCTGCGTTCCACATGCAACAATGTATATAAACTTTGCTTGCTTTCTGATATCAATTCATTTTTCGTTAATATTTATTGAGTGTGTTTCTCTTAAGAAAAATAATTAGATTTGATATTCGCCTATAGATTTAATATTTGTTGTAGCATGATTTAAATTTTATTTTTTCCCACGTTAAATATGAGGAAATTACGTTCAAAATTGATGACAAATGTATCATTGTTCGATAATAATTAAATTAAATTAATTTTTTTTAATTTTATTTGATAAATAATATATCATATAGCTTAAACCTAGTCAAATTAATGAATTTAGTATTTAGCTACAGATTAAGTATCCTCTACTACTTAAACAATTGCTAAAAAATTAGTAAAATTTTATAAATATTCTGTTTTTTAATAATTTTGTTACCTCTTGCGTTAAACCGTCAATCAGAAACAAACAAGGCTATTTTAATTTGATTTAAAATCTTGCATTACATTTCCATTCTTTTTTTTTATAAACTTGTTTAAGTTTATGCCTTTCTCTGTATCAAATTTCATTTGTATATTTATATTAATGTTTCATAGAGTAGTTTTTCCGAATTTCATTTTTCAATTATTAATAAGTTTTGATCTGAATATTTATTAAATTATCAATATTTTTGATTTAGTCAATATATGAAAATTATATTTGTTTTTATATGTTATGTTACGATTTCATCAACTTTTGAAAAATGAAATTTATAATTTTATTGAATCTTAAGATATATATAAAAATTATTTATTCAATGCTTTTGCCTTTGAACATCACCGTACTTTACAAATTCTCTATTTTTAAACAATCCTTAATTTCTTATTATACATTTAGATTATAATTTAATGTTTTCTTCTTCAAATTGGGGGTTGGATTTGGATACATTAGTGACAAGCACCTTTAAATTTGTTTTTAATTGTAAAGCTATTTAAAAAATAAACTATTTTATAAAAAATTAGTTTATTAATTTAAATATACCGGCGTTTTATAGCACACGAAAAAGAAGAAATTAATTACGAATTAATTAAGTTATTGTATATTTGCTTCCATAATTTTCTCTAATTTATAAAATATTTAAATTTTTAATTCATAAATCACTTATAATTTTGTTTAAAAAACAATGAATTGAATAAGTGGATATATATAATGTTTATCTTTTTGCTCATGTCTCCTTCCTTCTGTTAGTAAGCGCAGGTGTTTCGCGGTTTACATTTTTTACTATTGAGTCACCAAAACAGTTTTATGAAATTTTTTTATAAGTTTTACTCCTTTTTAATATAAGTTTACATTCATTTTTTATTTTTACTTCCAATCATTACTGCTTTGTTTAAATAATTGTTTACTGAGTGCGTTCTCTTAATAAATGTATTTTAAATTACTTCAGAAATTATCTTGAAAATTATTGCATATTTATAAATCACAATTATTAACATTTAGGTATTTTATTTAAAAGTTCTTTAATCCTGTAATTTAATCATAAATTAAATGGTGTCTTCAAATTTAAGCTAAGAAAAATAATTTCTTTATCTATTTGAAATTTTTTTTTAAGATATATTTTCTGGTTTTCATCTTAGTTTATTAATTTAAATATACCGGCGTTTTATAGCACACGAAAAAAAAGAAATTAATTACGAATTAATTAAGTTATTGTATATTTGCTTCCATAATTTTTCTCTAATTTATAAAATATTTAAATTTTTAATTCATAAATCACTTTTAATTTTGTTTAAAAAACAATGAATTGAATAAGTGGATATATATAATGTTTATCTTTTTGCTCATGTCTCCTTCCTTCTGTTAGTAAGCGCAGGTGTTTCGCGGTTTACATTTTTTACTATTGAGTCACCAAAAGTTTTATGAAATTTTTTTATAAGTTTTACTCCTTTTTAATATAATTTTACATTCATTTTTTATTTTTACTTCCAATCATTACTGCTTTTGTTAAATAATTGTTTACTGAGTGCGTTCTCTTAATAAATGTATTTTAAATTACTTCAGAAATTATCTTGAAAATTATTGCATATTTATAAATCACACTTATTAACATTTAGGTATTTTATTTAAAAGTTCTTTAATCCTGTAATTTAATCATAAATTAAATGGTGTCTTCAAATTTAAGCTAAGAAAATAATTCTTTATCTATTTGAAATTTTTTTTAAGATATATTTTCTGGTTTTCATCTTAGTTTATTAATTTAAATATACCGGCGTTTTATAGCACACGAAAAAAAAGAAATTAATTACGAATTAATTAAGTTATTGTATATTTGCTTCCATTTTTGAGCGAGGGCTAAATTCTGGTGATTTCGGCCATTTTTGACTTTATGATGATGTGCCAATACACAAATAATTGTATTCAATTTTCTTTCAAAATAAAAATGTTTTTATTTTTGTTTTCTGAATGTATTTTATATTATTATGCTTGTTATAGAAACTAAATTTAATCAAGAAATTAATCAAAACATTAATCAAAAATTTATAATCAAGTTTAGATCCTTAATTTACAAATAACTCGTTCATTAGTAGTTACCCATGCAGATTTTCGCCCTTAATTTTCAGCCCCGCCATTTCAGTCCCAGTGGAAAGGGACGTTTCAGTACCAAATTTAACCTATAAAAAACACCTATTAATAAATATAATAATCCCAGAGGAGGTAAAAAATGCTTAAAAAATCCCAAAAGAGGTGAAATAAATCCCAGAGGAGGTGGAAAGAACCAGAGGAGATGAAAATTAAATCCCTGTTTTACTTCAAATGGATATTTCGCCGTCAATTTTAGAATTTCTTTCTTTTGGTACAAAAAATAAATAAATATTTTCAATTACATAAATTATTTTGATTAATTTAGATAAAATATTGAAACGAAATGGAAATCGACCCAATCCCAGTAATTTAAATTAAAAATTATTTTCAATATTCTGATTTAATTTTCCATTTTTGGCTAAGTCCATCCTTGATCACCAGACGCCAAGTCCACTGCCATTTGATTTCCATGAACTGGAAATTATTTTGAAACGGTTTATACAGTAATCAAAATTTTTTCTTTGTTTTTATATTTTTCATTTCGTTTCACATTCATCCAGAATCAACCAGGCTATTACAGAGCCGTTGGAGGCTTTTCCTTTAGCGCCACAACAAATACAAGGACAGGGTGTTGTGAACCCACAATGCACGGACGAGGATATTTTTGCGGTAATCTACAGTGCAGTGTGCATGAACTTTTGTGAGTGTCAGCATTTTTAAAGGGCAATTCGCAGGCAAAGCAATAGTAGTCAAAATTGCTGTTCCAACCCCACAACGAATGCCATCAAAATGATCGTTGTTATAATAGAGTGATATTGGTGTCCGAAATACCTCTGGACCATATTTATATTTAGGCCTGTACTGACCCGTTGTACCGAAGATGAATACTTTAAATTTTTGTTCCGGGTACATTGCGTTCCAGTGGTCCACTACACGTGGCACCCATACTTCGGCTTCATATCTTTCACGATTTAGTGGAATTCCTGCATCGATCATTAGGCGCTCAGCGTCTTGTTGTTGTTGTGAATGCATTTTGTTAATGTAATTACTGAAATTTTGTTTTGTCATCCCCTTGCAGTGATAGATTCTGCTGATCTCCAGCGCGTAGAATAGGCAATAGGAATTATTATTATTACGAATCCTCAGCAGATTTTCTTCCTTTATGACATGCTGCGCTCCTTTTAACGTTCGGTGTTTTGGTCCGCGACCACTAATCGTGTCCCGCTGCGGTAGATTAACAGTGTCCAGAGTGGTTACTATTACACTGAAGGGTGCACCCCACAGTGAACCTTCCCGCGATTTTGATTGTGCCACATCCAAGAAGCGATTCAAAATTGTGTCCACTGTGTTTGGAGTTATCTGACGGATCGGAATCCAGATGTCAGGGTCCAATAACTGTGAAGTAATTGTTGCACCAAGTTGACTCGGTTCAATTCCGCGTCTCTGAGCTTCATCTAATGACGATTGTATGCAATGGCTGAAAATGACGCGTAAAAGCGACTCAGGATTTGATGGCAGAGTCTCGATCATGAATGTACTTTTAGCATTCATTAGCCTAAATTTTTTGTTGAATGCTACGTCGGTGTTCAGCGCGCGTACATAGTGCCGAAAATTGCGTCTTTTGCCATTGTTGTTGCTGTTGTTGCTGCTTCCACCTCTAAGGATGTTTGGCATTCTTCGACGCTTCGGTGGGCTAGGTTCATTGTTTGATCGATTGCTCATGATGATTTTTGGGATTGGTCAATAAATGAGGTTGTATTGAATTTTTCACTTAATTTATACCCCGTACTAACAGTAATTTTTATAAAATTATGAATGAATCGTTTCGATACTCAATGCCTCTCTTTTTCGATACTCAATGCCTCTTTTTCTCTAATAAATTAAGGACTAAAATGCTAGACAGCTGACGCATCAAAATTAGATAAACACAGGAGAAATGTATCAGCTGACGCCTTTTGACCCCAATGCCCAGAGACTGGCACTAGCTGGTATATTTTTAAATCATGATTCGGCATCATCCACCTTTACTAATTGAAGGCTCCCCCAAGAAGATAAAACAAAATTTTATTCACGTACTTTTTAATTGCCATGTCACAATTATAATCCGCACAATACAATTTCAGTTGTTTCAAAATTTCATCATATAACATTCCGGTTGAAGCCAAATAAATAAAAAATATGCAATAGTGCCCACAAACGTCTGAGGTGAGAGACTGAAATGCCATTTGGTTTTTACTGACATGAGGGAAGTGGGAAAGACATTTCTGTACGTGAAAAGGAACAGGAAGGGCCAAACTATCAAAATACCATATGGTGTTCAAACGCGGAATATACAGTGCGACCCAATGCGCACCCTCTTGGCGAGCCTCATCCGTGTTGATGATCACAGATGCGGGAAAGGGTCGGTGACGCTGTAGTAATTCTATCATTTTTGGGATCAGATCCACGGGAAAACATCCTCTGAAGCACTCTCTCGTTGTCTGACAAGTGGAAAGCATCCGCTCTATTTAAGTGTTGTTCATTTCCGTTATTATTGTTGTTGTCGTTGTTTTTGTTGTTCCTAGCTTCGTTAGAGTTGGTGACTTGATCTTTTGTCTGATCATTTATTTTGTTTTAAGTAGAAAAATTGAGCGGATGGCGTACAGTACACCGCACAGCAATGTGAGCAGAATTACGATACAGCAAAATACACGTGTCCATACCCATACGTGTGATCCACCACATCCTCCCTCCTCAGAGCCGGCAACACTTCTGCACAATGATATAATAAATTCTCCGATCCATGTACTGCTACTGCTACCCCCATATGTCGAGTCAAGCGAGTCACTGTATAACAGCTGAATGGTTGGTTTCACAGTAGTTGTAGACTGTCCTAATATGGACGACAACGATGACCTTGCTATAGATGTAGTCGTTGGAGAAGAAGTGGAGGCGGAGGCCAACCTTCTCATATACTCTTTAAACTCTAATAGGGTGGTAGGAGTGATTGTAACCGTAGTGAAATCGGTTTCATAATCATCATCATCAGTGTCAAGAGAATGAATGTCAATAAACATTTTATTAAGCAAAAGTTTTTCAATAAAGCGAATGTAAAATGAACAATCTAAGCAAAGAAGTGTCTTTTTATACTTGAACATCTGTAGCGACCGAACGAGAATGTAGACGCCATCCTTACTGATCAGATAGTCCAAATCCATATTATATCGGCATTGTCTGCAAATGGTGCCATCATCATTGAAAAATACTACACGCGGAGTGTCCAATCGGTCACTGTGAACGGTCACACCCTGTGTTGTAACCAAAAAATTGACTGTAGGAAGGAGCTGGCTTGTGAGAGATTTTTTATCCATTTTTTGGGTCTATATTTCAAACTGATCGATGATAATGATCAGAATAAACATTATACTGTTACTAAAAATGGGCGGGGCTTAAATACATAATTTACACACTCGTAGTATCATAATTATTTAAATTTAGTGCACGCACATACATCCGATGCACACAGACGAGGATTTGGCTGACGACGGCACGGAATCATATACATTTCGCTCTCTCATTTACTACGAAAAGAAACAATGCTCCAAATGTAAGAAATTGCGTAAGTGGTACATCGTGGAGTTCAACATGACAAATCCGATCACCACCCATTGGGGGCTGTGTCGTTATTTAGTGGACGAAGGATGTTTAGACAATGTATGAAATTTAAAAAAACTAAAACAAATTCTCTTGTTACAGTCCGGATTCGCCCTTGGAATCTTATGGGAAAAAATCACCCAATTGGCATCGAGCGGTCTTGACATTCTGTCATTGTCCAACCGCATGTTTTATGACTCTTAATAAGATATATTAAAGCATTTTTTTCATGCAGTTGTGCTCAAATGGAGGGCCCCGATGAAGACGAATTTACTATTGTAGGGTGGGACCCGAAAAAGAAAGTCGTAATGGACCTAGTTTGTTTATGGAAACTTAAAATGTAATTTTTCGATAAATTTTAGGAAGCCGCCATTTGCTCTGCTCAATCAACGTAACGTTCATTCACACTTACGGACACAGTCGGAATGGTGGAACACGATGGACACACTGCGGTCACTGAAATGGGCGTAATGGAAACCGTTCAAACATCATCAATCGACACACCCCCATTGTCCAACACACAACCCGTCCGTCAATCTTTGCCGCCAATTTCTCTCCTTCTGTCCAACATCCCCCAAACAGTGATAAGCGTTTTAAATAAATTATAATTCTAAATGTGTAATACCGTTTTGTGAATAACATAATAATACAAAAATGATTTTCATAGAGAGCCTTTCAACCCTGCTTTCCTCGCCTCACCTGCAATACCAGGCACGTAAGACAGTTGCACACTGCCCTACATCAATCAAATGCTGACGGTGAAAGCAACAGCAACAATCGGTGCTCAAGTGCTATGTCAATGTCGTCCTCATCATCATCAGCCTCGTCAAATTCCGGACGAAAGCGGCCAACAACAACAGAAACGGATTTTAGAAAAATAGCAAAAATTCAAAAACACAATTACCGTTGTGACAACGGAAATGGATGTACTGATTGTGACCGTATTCATAGCCAGAAATTACCCATCAATTTTAACGCCTTTTAAATTCATGACACATCATCAAATTTTCCCTTTTTTATTGTTATAAATTCATAAAATTTTATACATTCATAAATTTCCACACGGCCAAATTTTCATCTTTTCATTTGTTAGACATTCATAAAATTTCTTCCTTTTTAAATCTATCATAAAAAATTCCTAAATTTAAACAAATCGAATTTTATTTATTTTCAATTTACATATATTTAAATACTTAAACATTCACAACACTTTCAGGAAAGAAATTTGAATTTAAATTTGGCGCCAAATTTCCACTCGCATCGCCCAAAACCGTTCAATAGGGTTGAGACGAAAACGAAATAGTACTTCTGACAGAGAAAAAGAAAAAATTTTAAATTCTAAACTTGGCGCCAAACACGTCCCACACCTTCTGACCTCCCAAAACCGCTCAATAGGCACGAGACAATAAACGAAATAGCCCTATAGGCAGAGAAAAAAAGCAAGACATAATTTGAATTCAAATTTTTGATTCAAATTTAGCGCCAAACGCGCCCCACACCTTCAGACCTCCCAAAACCGCTCAATAGGCACGAGACAAAAGACGAAATAGCCCTATAGGCAGAGAAAAAAAGCAAGCCAAAATTTGAATTCAAATTTTGAATTCAAATTTAGCGCCAAAAGTGGGACCCTGACCCCCTTGTAACTACTGAGTAATAAAGTTAAATTATGTTTTAATTAATACTTATAATTTTCTCGGCTATTGTCGTTGTATACAATTTCCAGTGCGTTTTCTTTTATATAGTAATTTATTCTTTGACTTTGTTTATTTTAAATGAATTCAGTATATAAAATATAGATTTGTACGTTTTAAATTTATCACTTTTTTTATTACTCTAAATTACCCACCATATCTGAGCTTCATACCTTATATTGAACTAATTCTTCGTTATTAATTTTTAATATATTGGAATTTTAATTAATAAATTGTCACGTCCAACCAGTGTCTGTGAGTTCGATGTCTTTGGGTATCGTCGAATTTGAATTTTAGTTGTTCCTTCATTTTTGAGAACACCATTTTAAATATTTAATTATTTTTTAAAGTATTATTTAATAATCGGTATTTCTATTTCAGTTGGCCTTAATTTTTATGTATTTGAATAGTTTTAATTAGTAATTTTATCATTTAAATTATTTATAATTATTTTTAAATAAAATTTATATGAAATTTGATATACTTTATAAAGATTTAAATTTTATTTTATTTTGCCGATCTATGTATAAAAATTAACAATGTATTTTATTATAAGTGGATTATTATAAGACGCTAAAGCAAAGCAATTTAAAATTTAAATGATTATTTGATAAGGCAAAGATTAATTAAAAATTCTATTTTATAAAATTTATATTTCCATCATTAAGATTTATTAAAACTAAATACATTAACATTTAAAATAAAAAAATCTTGGCAATAAATTTACTCGTTAATGCTTCTGCACACCCTTTTATGCAAATGCTGTTGCAATTTTCATTATAGCATTTTTCATTGGTTATTAGAATTACCATAGAACGATAACTTATTTTCCTTTTTTAAAAATATTTTTGCATTTTTTATTAATATTTGTTAATTTTCTCTTGTTTTTTTAATATTTACCAATACAATATGCTTTTCCATTATAATATCTGTAGTAAATGTTGTTTACTGTTGTCAACCATGCACTGGAAATTGACGTTGTTTGCGTCTCGGTGTGGATTTAGCAACTGAAGTGCGTTCCTAGAAAAATTTATATATTTTAAACTTTTATTTTCATTTTTTTAAATTAAAAATATTTGATAAATAATACGAGTAATTTATTTTAATTTAAATATATATTTTTTCAAACTTGAATTATTTTATTTTTTATACTCTTTAAGTGCATCTTTCTTAATTGATCGAATGCTTCTTCTCTTCTTATAATCTCAATGAAACATTTGCTTGTTTGATTATATAATTTTTGATTTTATTTGAACTGTAAATAATATTATGTATTGTTCAGCAATCTATTACTCTGTTCTTGATAATTATATGTCTTTGATTTAATGCATCAAATATAGAATTTTATAACTTTAAGATTTAGTTATATTAAAAAAGAATAAAATTATGTTAATCATTTGTTGACGCCATAGTTTTTCTCTAATTTTAAAAATGTCGTGTTTTAAGCAATCATTTAACAAAAAAAATTTATCCATATGATTATGCAGAGAAAAGTTTTATGCAAATTCATTGTTATAGTTATTTTTCATGGTTCATACATATTATATTTTCTACATTCGTAATATTTTCATTTATTTAAATAAATGCTTTTATTTTCAGCCATTCGCGCTCGAAGCTCATGTTGTCGCGTCACGAAAAGATGACATTTCCAGATCGCAAATGGAGTCCGTCCAATTTATAACTGAAAAATTAAAAATTTTCTCAACAATATTTTTGAAATTTATAATAACAATAAATAAATTATACTGATTGATTTTTTGTTATAGATTTTTAAGAATGTTTTTGAAATATTTATAAGTGAGTATTTATAAACTGCCTTCATAATTAATAATAATTTTAATTTAAATTATGTAAAAACAAGCTCAAATGTTCTGACTTGGTCATTTAATTTTTTTAATAAATTTATGTTGTTGAGTAATTAAATTTTTGTCTTTATCTTTTAATACTTATTTCCTAGTTTTCCACCCATTCAATAATCCAAATTCTGACTTCATATTTTGTTTAGTACAATAATAAAATTTGGTGATATAGATAATAAAATTCATGCGCAGACAACGCTTTAATAATTTTTTGTTAGCGGTTTAGTTTTTTATTTTTAAAGGTTAGTTTAACAATTTTTTATATATTCGTTTTTTTAGGTTTTTACCTATTTCAAAATTTTTTGCACGATTTTTCATAAGTGTTCACGACAAATAATTTTTGAAAGTTCTTCTTGATTTAGGTCTGATAATAATGTAGATTCTCTTTTTTTTAAATTCGTTTTTCTAATCAAAGTTATTTTTTGTCTTTAGAAATTCTGCCGATTATTTTGATTGAATTTTTCAATTTAATTGAAAAACTGTTTTCAACTCATGGTACATAAATCTTATTTTTTATGTAAAATGTAATAAATTAATTTTTTATTTTGTTTTTTATTATTAAAATTTCTGTTTGGTGGAAACTTGTAAAGGTAGTCTATTTTTTATATTCATTTGGCTTTGCATTGCATCAATATTTTCTTCTTTCTTATTACTTTTTAATTATCTTTACATGTTTATGTTTATTTGGTAATCATCAAACCATATTTAAAATTTGTTAATTATTTATTTTCTCGGGACTTCGTCAAACGAGCTGTTTCACTGATGGTAATATCACTTCGCAATTTTTAAGGAATAATATTTTTATTTTAAAATTTTCATTAATTATTTATTATTTTTTCTAAATCATTTGAATTAAGAGAAGAATAAGAACTTTATTTGTATATTATTTCGATTATTATGTATTTTTTTGTGCATTTTTTCATTTCTTAGTTATTTTTAATGTGGATTTATTCTAATTCAAACTCATGTTCTACAACGAGAGATTTTGAAAGCTGCTTTAATTTCGTTGCATCATTTGGTATATTGTTTTTATATTCATAAAAATTGACAATTTTTCGTCAATTGGGAGACATCTACCAACATTCACAATAATTTTATTCTTAATTTTGGTTTATACTACAAGTTTTATATTTTGGAATAAAAATTATTCACTAAATAATGTTAATCTCTCTTTATTTTATTTAATACACTATTAAACTTGAAATTTCAAAAGAATTTTAATATTTTTCTTTAAATTTAGTAATTTTATAATTATTTATGTGTTATCTTAAAATTTAAGATAAGAAAACAAATTTTCTATCTATATAAAAATTAGAAAATTTTTTAAATAAACTATTAATTATCCTTTTTTCAATTAGAGCGTGCATATAATTTTCAAGCTTCCAGGCTGTCAAGCTTTATTTTTAATTTTTTTTTTCTTCTTGAAGACTAAAAGTCCTGGGCGCTTGAACATGGTTGATGGTATTATTATTCATTTTATTAGTTATCTGCGTTCCACATGCAACAATGTATATAAACTTTGCTTGCTTTCTGATATCAATTCATTTTTCGTTAATATTTATTGAGTGTGTTTCTCTTAAGAAAAATAATTAGATTTGATATTCGCCTATAGATTTAATATTTGTTGTAGCATGATTTAAATTTTATTTTTTCCCACGTTAAATATGAGGAAATTACGTTCAAAATTGATGACAAATGTATCATTGTTCGATAATAATTAAATTAAATTAATTTTTTTTTAATTTTATTTGATAAATAATATATCATATAGCTTAAACCTAGTCAAATTAATGAATTTAGTATTTAGCTACAGATTAAGTATCCTCTACTACTTAAACAATTGCTAAAAAATTAGTAAAATTTTATAAATATTCTGTTTTTTAATAATTTTGTTACCTCTTGCGTTAAACCGTCAATCAGAAACAAACAAGGCTATTTTAATTTGATTTAAAATCTTTCATTACATTTCCATTCTTTTTTTTTATAAACTTGTTTAAGTTTATGCCTTTCTCTGTATCAAATTTCATTTGTATATTTATATTAATGTTTCATAGAGTAGTTTTTCCGAATTTCATTTTTCAATTATTAATAAGTTTTGATCTGAATATTTATTAAATTATCAATATTTTTGATTTAGTCAATATATGAAAATTATATTTGTTTTTATATGTTATGTTACGATTTCATCAACTTTTGAAAAATGAAATTTATAATTTTATTGAATCTTAAGATATATATAAAAATTATTTATTCAATGCTTTTGCCTTTGAACATCACCGTACTTTACAAATTCTCTATTTTTAAACAATCCTTAATTTCTTATTATACATTTAGATTATAATTTAATGTTTTCTTCTTCAAATTGGGGGTTGGATTTGGATACATTAGTGACAAGCACCTTTAAATTTGTTTTTAATTGTAAAGCTATTTAAAAAATAAACTATTTTTATTAAAAATTAATTTTTATTAATATCATCATTTAGAATAATTAGTTGGGTTTTTAATGCGCATTTATGGTCTTCGATAAACAAATAATTATTCACAACTTATTATTGTAGCATTTTTATTGAGCTTATAATTATTTTTTAAAATTTTTATTTTCATAAATTCTAACTAATTTTGAGAATTATTTTTTCAATATTTCATTATTAAATATTTTTTATTTATATTAATTTATTTTAATTCAATCCTCGTGTGCCAACTCGATGTCGACAAGAATCCAGCCTTCCTTCTTTTTTTGCTTTGTTTGTCTTATGAATAATGTTTTCAGTTTTTATTTAATTTTTTTACAATATCATATATGATTTTGTAAATTATCATTCTAACGTTATTATGCATTAAAATTTAAATAAATAAATAAATTATTATTAACATTAACGTTTACAAATTCCCTTGAGAGTAATAAGCCATCGCGATGGCGTCTTCCATTTCTGACAATGCTTGTACGAAATTTTCAAATATAAAAAATTATTTGTTATCTTTTACATATTATTAAAATATTTTTTTCATCATTTTATACTTTTCAATTGCAAAGTTCTAAATTTAATTAGAAAATATATTTTTACATATTTGTTTGTTACATAAATTTTTACTACTTTGTATTTTTTGTTTGGTTTTTTAGTTAACTTTTTCGTTTTTCGTATCCATGGGATGTTTAATAAATGGGTCTTATGCTTTTTTTATAAGTTTATTCCATTATTATGAATTCATAAACTTTTTCTGGAATACAATTGTTTACTTTATTGTATCTTTCTTTATATGCTGTTGTTTATTATTGTATTATTTTTCACTATATCTTTTAATAAATATTTCTGTTTTTCATTTTATCTTGCCGTCTTGACAGTGTCCATTATAGGTGTTAAGCTTAATTTTTTCACTTTTAAATATGGTTTCGAGCACCCACCTGAATTGTTTAAACAACAATTATCAGAAAATTTTATTTTACAAAAAAACTTCTGTTTTAAAAAATATTTAATTTAACTTTTAACAAATTTTTTAATTCACTTGTCCCGTTACGGGATTCCCCGTTTCTCCGGTCTTCTTTATTTGGAGTTTAGTTTAGCTTTTCATAGAGTCTAAATTTATTTAGTTTAAGTTTTCCCTTTTATTCAATTTTTTATATTAAACATTCTGCTAATTTATTTAACGTTTACTATTTAATCGGTCGCTTTAAATTCCATGGCTTAATTGTCAAGAAATAATATCGAATAATTTCAGCATTTTTTAAATATAAATTTTGTTTATTGCTTTCTTAATATTACAATAGATCAATTTATTTACAAATTATTTTTTAGGTATATAGAAAAACAAATAAATTATTGCTAATTAGTTACTCATGGCAATAAATATGTTTTTGTTATTTATTTTTTGACATTCGTTATTGCATTTTTTGATTTAGTACCAATTTATTATTATATATTAATTCGAAAATATAGTTTTATCATATTATTTTTTAGTGCCTTTTATTTATTTATTTATTTTTAATTTACAATAGTTACTCGTTTTTTCGTAGGGCATTCGCTTTCTTTATAACGAATTAATATTTTTAAACAGGGGAAATTTTCTTCCTAATTATTAGGGTCGCAACTATTAGTGAAAATCTTTTTTTGCTCATTTGTTTTGAAGAACGGAGCTCAAAAAACGCATTTCTGCATTAAAAAATTTTCATTTGGACGTCATTTTTCGACACTAGAAATCACTATTTTGGCCTTTCGTCACTTAAAATTGTGAAAATTCACTTTTTGGCGTTTTGTCACTATTTTTTCATTATTCGACATTTTTTGGAAAAATTTCTCAACACACAAAATCGACTTAAAACGACATTTTATTAGCGCAAAAACAATTGAAAGAGATTATCAAAAGTATTTTTCCCATCCGCCGATTTTCTCCAACAATTTGTGATTGGAAATTAGCATTTGGTACATTTGTGGGCAAGAAAGATCAAAATTGGCTTTCGTTTGGACCAACGCCTTGACTGTTTCGACTTGCAACAAATTCCGCGTGTCAGTCCATTGTGAGCCACAAAGAGAAAACACTCTCTCGACAAATGCATTCGAGACAGGAACGGAAAGAACAATGCTGACCAGCTTGAGCAGATTAGGCAAATTTGCCTCAAACAGCTTCTTCCACTTCTGTTCGGGGGTTAATTTTTGAAATTCATCATTTGGGAAAGAATTCAATATTTGATTTGCTTCGCTAACATCGTCAAACAAATCATTTGTTAACTCGGGCGCAATTTGTCGTGCGAGAGACAACGCATCGTCGTGGGGAATTTTGCGGGATACCAGAGCAACCCATTCCAACTTTTCCGGAAATCGGTCAATGCGATGCCATTTGTCCAAATATGCCAAAACCGAGGTGTAAAAAGACTGGAAAAATTTGGAAATTTAATAAAAACCGAGTAATTTTTACTTGAAATTGTTCCTCCAACACTTCGCGTGTGCTCTCCCCGACTTTTTCCATTGCCAAATCGGCATTTGCTGCTTTTGCCGCTTTTTGGTGTTTTCCAGTTTTTTGATGCAGAGAAATTGCGGTTTTCCCAATTGAAAGGAGATTAATATCATCGTTACAGACGATACAAAAGGCAAATTCTTCGCCTTTTCGACTCTTCTTTATGTGCCGGAATTCTTTTTCGTAGCTCTCCAAATAGACATGTTTACGTTTTGCTGGCATTTTTTGAATTTCAATCAAGAAAATGAAATAAAAATGTAATTTTTTTTCAAAAATCGAATTAAATCAAATATTCGCTTTAATAAAAAATAATATGTCAAAACAGTCATTCAAATTTTATATTTTTATTTTCAAATTCAAAAATAAGCACAAAATAAGCACAAAACGCTAAAATAAGCACAAATCTTTGAATTAAGCACATTTTAGCTTTCTAAGATCCAACCCCTCAAAATAAGCACAAATCTTAGAAATAAGCACACTTGGCCACCCTGCACAAATGCAATAAAAACGAAAAATACACCCTTAAGAATAGACCTAAAAATTTTATTTCAAAAATCCACCCTTAAGAATCGACCTAAAATTTTTTTCAAAAAATACGACTAAGAATTCAAAAATTATCTTAAAAATTCTTCCCCAGAATTTTTTTCTTTCAAAATTTTGGTTTAAAAATGTGTGTATTAACTAAGGAAATAGTTCAAAGGAAATGTAACTTATTTGCAACTGCATCAGAGAATAAAAAAAGTTTTTGCTCAATTTTTGGCTGAAAATTATGTCACTATTCGTCACTATTTTGGACTTTTTTCACTATTTTGTCACTTTTTTGGCACTTTTTCTTCACTATTTTAGATATTTTTGCATTTTTTGTTTATTTTTTATATATGAGATGATGTTTTTATGGTTTCGAGCACCTGAATTGTTATCAACAACAATTATCAGAAAATTTTATTTTACAAAAAACTTCTGCTATATAAGTTTCGTTAAAATTCATGTGCTTGCAGGATTTCCATCTTTTCTTGTTGATTTCTTTAGTAAATTAATTTAGCTTTTCATGAGTCTAAATTTATTTAGATTATGCTTAAAAAAATTAAATAATAACCAAGGTCTTAATAATATTTATTAAAGAAGAATTTATAATATTACAAATCTGATGTTTAGTTTCAATTATTATATTAAATATTCTGCCTACTTTTATTTAATTAATAACTAATTTAATCAATTGCTTTAAACTCCTTGTTTCTCGACGCAATGTAATTCGAACGTTGGCAGCATTTTTCAAATATAAATCTTAATTAATAATTGTTGCTTTCTTATTTTTACAATACATTAATTTATTTACAGATTATTAGTTTGGTTATTTCGGAAAATACAATTGCAAAGATAATGAGTATTACTCATGACATTAAATATATTTGTTATTTATTATTTTGGCCTTTTTTAATAAATTAGTGCGGTAATTGTGTTTTATTTAGCGTCATATTCACTAATTATATGCTTAATTTCGTTAAATGTCTCGCTCCTCTGTGTTCTATTCGTTTAATATTAGGTTTAATCATTTCAACAAAATTTTTACTTTTTTTATTCATTGTTTTTAGTACTCTTTTATTAAAATATTTTTTATATTATGTAATTTTGTAGTAGTACATTTTATGAAAAATTTTCTTACTATTTTAGGTGTTATTTTTGTACAATAATAATTGAATTGATATTTATCAATCGTTTCTTTTTATTAATAAAATTTGTTTATATTTCCCAATGCTCCCACAGGGACATTAAAGCTTCTTATTTTTCTATTTCAACTGCTTAATAATTATTATTTTTTATTTTAAAATCCAAATGAATTTTTTAAGTTTAGGTTTAAAATGCTTTCATTAATGCTTTATGTATAATGCTCGAACCTCGCGGTTTTTGAGTCTTTTTCGTGTTGAAAAAGCTTGAGGCTTGATGGGTTTGACCTTTATGTATTCCCAAATTATTTTTATTTTATTTAATATTGTTTTTTTTATTTTTCTTCATATGAGAAGATAAATAAGCAATATTTTCTTACTCAAATTGTGGGTGTTTAAAATTTACATTGCAAGTTTATCCTTTATAAAGCCTATGATTTTGATATTTAAAATTTTAAAGACAATTGTCACCTTGAAATCGAGTTTAGCTTCGTTAGTATATTAATTTGTTTATTAAAATTGAGTTAATTATGATGTTTATTATAATTTATTAACAAGAAGCCAATGGTTGACTTTTTAAAATTTTAATATTTTTACTGATTAAATCCTGAACTTTTTTATTATTATCGCTTTAAATATAACTTTACTTAAAATAAATTTTGTAATTGAAAACACATATATTATTGTCTTATCGAAACTCAGAATATGTGATCTTGCAATGAGCTGTGTGTATTGATGCTCAACGAAATTTTAATCCAAGTTTAATTTAAAAAGTTAAGTACAATTAGAATTTTATGTTTATTTTCAAAAAAATTTTTACTTTCTTTGATTTGTTTCTTTGATACCATTTTATTTTATTTTTTATTTATTATAATATTAGGAATTTATTATATCAATCTTTGTTGTTTATTTTATGTAAATCTCAGATTTGCTTCAATTTATTTCTTATAACATTATTTCTGAGACATTTTTCATGCCATTGATATGAATGATCAAATTTGGTTGAGCATTTAAATTTATTGTTTTTGAATTTTTAAAAAATAAAATGGCAGTTCTGTGACTCACTATTGGTTTTATTTAAATACTTCTTTAAAAAACACTCTCGCCACATTTTTGCCAAACTTAACTTTTATACTGCCGCTGGTATCAACAATTATTTCTCTCTGTAGCATTATATGATATTTTGTTTTTATTTTTATAATATTACGCTTACTTGACTTATTTCAAACTTTCAGTTATAATTTTTAATTTTTTACAATTTTTAAACACTAAGGAAAATATTTAAAATTAAAAAATATATCTATAATTGTTACAAATGTGCTTAAAATATTTATTTTTTACTTTAATTATTTTTAGCATTATTTTATTATTTTATTTTATTTAAGATTTAAATTACTACAAAATTTATGAATTAAATTTATTAAAATGATATTTTTAAACATTTAAACATTTTTTTTGTAATCGCTCCGAGGATAAAAATTCGATGAACTTTTTATCCATTAACTTATAAACACTTGGGTGTAATTAAAAATTTTACAATATTGTTGCAATATTTTTATTTACTTTTATTTTAAATTAATTTTAGAATTTAAACTTCCTAGATTTTATTTTTGTAATTTTTCATAATTTAAATAAAATATCTTTTGTTTATATTCATTCAAATATTTTGGTTCAATTCTAGTTGTTGGGTTCTTCGTTTTCTCTAACAGCCTCTTCTGTTTACTTTCATGTAATATTTGCGGTTATGAATTTTATTTTCATGACGATAATAATTATTTATTTTTATTTCATTATTACATAATTTACTTTTTTCTGGTAGTAATATTTTTTATCTCCTGTTGAATAAAGAATTTACTTAGATATAATTGCTTTTATATTAGTGGAAATTTTTGGCTCTGAATTTTGATTTAATTCAATTAGTGAAACTTTAATTAGGTTTTTGCTTTATTCTGCATTAAGTTACCAGATTATTTATAGATAAGTCCATTCTTTAATTTCCTTATCTGTTTTTATGTATTTTTTTACCTTCTTAACATAACTTATATAATATTATGATTAGTAAAACAACTAAATTTTAAGCAATAATATTTTAAACAAAAATTTAAATCCAATTTTTAAAGATGTTCTTGTTTTAAAATCAATAAATATCCATTATATATATTGATTATTAATTTCATCTTTTACGATATTAAGCTTATTTGACATAGTTCTAATTTTTATTATTTTTCAACACAAAAATTTTAAAATAAATTTTATATTTATTTTAAAATATAATTATTTTTACGACTATTATTATCAATTGGGTTATTTAATGTTTATTTATTTTTTACATTAATTTGTTTTTAATGTGATTTTAATATTTTTCAGAATGAACTTATGTTTTTATTATATTTATTTGGTTTTGATAAAAATTCCTGCAATTCTATTATTTATTTCTTTGTTCATGATCACCAGGTTTTCAAAATTTTTTTCGCTTCGTTCTCTTGGGCATTAACAGTATAAAAAAATAAATAATTATTAATTAATATAAAAGTTATTTATCGAATTTTATTATGTTAATTTATTTATTACAACTTTTCTCGTTTTCTTGAAAAGAGAATAAAAAAAATATTAAATAAAATTATTGCGTTTTATCAGCATTTTGCATCACACTTTTATTTTATCCAAGTCAGAAATTATTTTCCAAATAAAATTTTGTTTATTTTATTTTCATGGTTAAGAATTTAAAAGAAAACCAAATTTCAAATGGTATTTATCAATAATTTCTTATTATTAATAAAATGTTATTTCTTTTCCAATGCTCCCGCAATGTAAATATAACTTTTTTCATAGTAAAACTTTTTCTAATTCAACTGCAGAATTAACAAATTTATTCATTATTTTAAATTTTCCAATTTAATTTTTTTTATATATCCTTGTGCAGCTTTCATTAATGCCTCGTGTTTGAATCAAGCCCAGTGGAACTTCTTTCGCCATTCGTTGAAACAGCTTGATGATAGAAATATTTTTCAATTTAATTAATTATATATTTCAATCCTCTTTTTAACTATTATGTTGTATTAAAATAATCTTTTATTATAAGGTTTTAATTAAAAGAATTAATAATAATATTTCATTGGTATTTTTTCGTTAAAATTCTCGCCCATTAATTAAATCGCTTGAGAATTCAATTATTTATCTCTCTATCTTTTATAGCAATGATGTATTTATTGAACGTAGAGATTTGATATTATTATAAAATTTGGTCCATTTAATTTATTAATTTTTTCATATTCAACTTCATAAAATAATTTTGTTTTTTTAGTTTCCAATACTTCTGCAGTGTCCTACAAATTTATATTTAAACTGTTGAATAAATAATTTATTTTCAAATTGCTTCGTCATTATATCAAATAAAATTTTTAGGTTCATTAACATCTTATTAACTTATATGATATTGATTTAATTTTTTACGAAAATATATAACAAAACTTTTTTATTCGTATTCTATTTGTTTTTATTTGCATTTATTATAATGTTCCTATTTTTATTAAAATATTTTTAGTGTATAAGTTATGTATAAATCTTAGTTGTTTTTTGTTTGCAGCTTATTTCTTATATCTTTTTCTGTTAACATATTTTAGTGTAATTGAAGTTGAAATGATCAAACATGAATTACTAATTATTTCTTGTCTTCTTCTCTCATTACAGACACTCGTTTTTACGGCGGGCGGTTGAAGCGCATTTTAGTTTTTTTTAAGTAATTTTTCATATCAGAACTTTTTATTTTTCAAAAGCATTTTTGTTTATTTTATATTTGTTTATATTTTCAAATGCTCCACAGTGACATTATAACTTAATTTTTTTTTCTTTTTCAACTGCTGAATAAATAATTTTCTTTTTATTTTATAAATCCAAATGAATTTTTAATTTATAAGCAGCTATTAATGCTTTATGTATAATGTTCTAATCTCGCGACTTTGGTTCGTTTTGTAATGGTTGGTCATCCTTTTAAATTTTATGTTGCATTAAAAATATTAATTTTCTTTTTATTATAAGATTCTTGCCCTACTAGGGAATGCCATGTACGAGCCTTATATGAATTTCCGGGACACGGGCTTATAACCTTCGTACCGACACCAGGTCGAGCCATCTCCTGGTAGCTACAGCACACAGTTTTGTATTTCAATCCAAATTATAGCTGTTTAAAATTTCTTATTGCAAGTTTATTTATTTTTAATTCCCTATATTCTTTTATTTATATTTTCAAGAGTTTAGCTTTGTTCTTATAGCTTATTTTATTGATGCTATTGCAAACCAAAATTTGTAGAAATATTAATATATATATATTTGAAAATTAAACCATATTTTTTTAAAGTAAAAAACAGCAAATAATTGTTATTTTTTCGAAAGAAGTTTATTCATAAAAATCATTTAACTTTTTATAATTGCAATCAAAGAATTAAAATTTACTTACTTTATTTCATATGTTATTTTAATATTAAAATAAAAAATTTAGCGATCGGATATAAGATGTAATTCAAGTTATTTCATGTTTTATTTTTAGGAAAAAAAATTAAATACGAAAATTTGTTAGATTTGCTTCTTGAGCTTTATTTTAGGTTTTTTAATTGAGTAAAATTTCAACTTTTTTCTCTTAGCGAATGTTGTTTTATCAACATAACATTATGCCATCAACATAATATCAACGATATTTTTAGAATTTGTATCATTTTTTGAAAATTTAAAGCAATTTTTTAAAAATGACTTTTAGCGGGAAATATCATTTGGGAGAGAGATAAGGCAAAATGAGAGAGTGCTGAACTTTCAGTACTGGTCAGACAAAAGATTTTTGATAAAGAAGAATAAAGAAAAATTAATTAAAAAGAGCGTTATGGGAAGAGATTTAAGACAGAGAGAACAGAGAACATATTGAGGAATCTGCGTCTCTTACCAAAAGATTCAGCGATGAAGGGAAGAGAATTCTCTTCCCATAGCACTCTCTATTGAAATTATTTTCTCTACCCTCCTTCATCAAAAATGTTTTGTATGACTGGGACTGAAATTCAGCTCTCTCTCATTTTTATACTATCTCTCTACATAAAATTATAAACCGTTCAAATAAATTTTAAAAAATTATCGCAATTTTAAAATTTTACGTTGATATTTGCGTTGATGGCATAACGTTATGTTAATTTAATTAAATATCAACATCAATGTTGATATTTATTAAAACAACATCCGCTAAGAGAAAAATGTTGATTTGCCTTTTTCTATTTACGATTCCATTTAAACGTTCAGCCAATATTTCAATCATCTTGTTAAAATGATAATTTTGTTAAACATGGAGGGATCTAATTCGAAGTGTATCTGCAGAGAAAAATTTACTTCAAAAGATATATCAGATATTGATTGCTAATGTTTGTATAAAAATATCAGCCACAAATTAAACGACAAACTTAGTACTCGACTCAAGTGATATAAATTTATAATGTAAATTAATTAACTTGGTGAAAATGTCATTTTTTATCTATTATTTCTTTAGGTTCATTTTTATTCATTTGAGTGGTTACTCGAAATAAAATATTTATATTCTAATTATGCTAATTTTAAATTTTAACAAAGATAGGAGCACAATGGTGGCCAATAATCTGCGTCATGAACAACTTTTAAAAAGTAAACCTTGATAATTATATTCTGGTCAAATGACCATAAAAACGTCAAAAAAAAAATTTCTACCGTAAAAGGAATTGAAAAATCCTTTTTATAAGACTCATCTTTCAGCCTATCTCATCTATTTTTGTTTCGAAAAAATTTTTTTTATTTAATTCCTAAAATATAAATGTTAACTTATACAAATTTATTAAGGCAAAAATTTGCGATAACTATAATATTTTGATTCGGTTTTGTAAAAAAAAATTGAATGATTTGCAGAGTAAGTGTCCATAACAGGTGCTTTGATTAATATTTTTAAAATGTAATTTTGTCAAATTTTAATAACATTTCTAGCAAAGCTACAGCGTGCCAGAGGAAAATATTTTTGCTAGACCTTTTCCTCATAAATAAAGTTTTTATTCATTTGTTTAAAGTATTATATTAATATTTACATTTTTATGGTAAAAATTCAGCCTTCATCCATTTAAGGATTAATGTTTGGATTTATTATTATTATATTTTTGGTTAAAATCGTTGTCGAGACAGCCACTCCTCTCGCCAGTTGCCCTGCGCTTTCTTAGAAGCTGATTTAAGTGATTTTTTATTTTTCATTTTTATATTATTGAACCTTACTTGAGTTTTTTCAAAATTTGTTTTATGACTTTTATTCATCTTTTACTATTTTTCATCATAAAAATATATTTATATTATTATTATTATCACAAATATTATTAAAATATTTTATTTTTATTTGTTTTTTTTACTTTTTTTATTTATTTTATTATAATAAAAACATACTACAAAATTCTATCATTTATTAATCATATTTTCTCTCGAGATTGGTTTTTTTCAATAGTTACTTCATTCCGAAAAGTTGTAATTATTTAAAAAGTTTCTCGTTTGGCTCCAGTCACGTATTAAAAATAAATAAATTTTTATTTTTTGACTAAAATTTTATATTATTTAGTAAACAACTTTTTTTGAACTAAACATTCCTATCAGATTATCAATTTTTTCAATTATTAAGTATATTTTTTCAATTTTTTTAACACTTTTAAGATTAAAAGCGTAAAACTTGCTCTACTAAATTATTATACTATTTTTGTGATTTATTTTATCTAATAAATTATTAAATAATCTATGGTTTAGAATGGCATATTCGTGGAATTAAAGGCAAAAATTATACAATTTTGAATTTTTTAACCTTCTTTTACAAATTTATTGCAAAATATTTGAGGTTTAGTGTTAGTGCTTCAACATTAGCAATACTTTTTGTTATGAGTTCGACACCGGTTGACGTTTTTTTTTTGATTTTATTTTTTTTTCTGATTAATACAGGGTTTCGTTATGTTCTTTATTTCTAAGAAATGTTCTGATTTGAGGGTAATGCCTGATTTTTATCTAAAAGAGGAAAATTTTTGAAAATTTTGCAAAGTTCTAATTAAACATTCTTAAAATTTTCCCGGCGGCGCCTATCGGCACCGCCGGACCTCTTTCCTCGCACATTCATCAAGTTTTTTTTGAAAAATGTGCCGTAAAATTTTTAAAAATCTGAGTTTTATTTTCCTTGAGTAAATCATGATAATTTAATAAAGCTAAAAAAACGACAATTTATAGAAAAATCTTAATTTTTTTGCTCGACCCTATCGGCACGCCAGCCCCAAAAAAACTTTTTTTTCTTAAAAAATTACCTAAAAATCCCTAAATTTGGCAATTTTTAGTCAAAATCTGTGCAATTTATGTCAAAATAAATAGAATCAAGGCGATCAACGAATAAAGGAATGTGGAGCCAAAGAAATCATTTATAAAAAATAAAATTTTTTTGAGATTTTTTGGAGCTAATTCAAAGCAAACCCCCGCCCCCGCGAAAAGCCAGCCTCGCCCCACGGGGCTTGAACCCTAAATCATTATATCAAACAAAATTTTTAGGTTCATTAAGGACTTATTTATCTTATATAATATTGTTTCGATATTTTATTTTACTTTTATTTGAATTGATTTTAATAATTACCATTTAGTTTTCATTGAATATAATAGTTTTATTTTAACATCTAAATCAACAACTTTAAATTTATAATTTAACGTGTATATTAATAGTTTCAATGATTTTAATTTTTTATAATTAAAAAAATTCTCTTTATTTTATTCAACAATGAGAAATTCGTTTGAGAATAAAAATAAAATAAGAAAATCTAATTTATTTCAACTTTCTTCTCTCGTCTTAGACCGCGTATTCTATTACAAGATGTTTTTTAGATTTCAATTTTATTTGTATGTAATTTTTTATTTAAGCCAAAAAATAAATATTTTATGACGAATATTGCTTTTATTTTTTGCATATATTATTAAGAAAATTTTTATGTTTTTTTTAATTTGAATGAAATTTAGTTTATTTGCTAGAATCAAATATCCATTCATTAAATGTTTTCTGGTCTAGTAAAATAACTTAATAATTAATATATCAATTGTAAAAATTATATACATTTTTGTACTTATTTTGCTTTTGATTTAGTCTAATTTGAAATGATTGTTTTTTAATTGTTAACAAATTACGGATAGTATAGATAAAAATACATTTTCTTCGTTTTAATTATTTTCTATAATTCCAGCGCATACATTAAAAGTTTCTCTCGAGATTGGTTCTTTTTTTTCAATTTCTACTTCATTCCGAAAAGTTGTAATTATTTAAAGTTTCTCGTTTGGCTCCAGTCACGTATTAAAAATAAATAAATTTTATTTTTTGATTAAAATTTTATATTATTTAGTAAACAACTTTTTTGAACTAAACATTCCTATCAGTCGCACTTTATTATATATTTTTTATTTTACGTAATACTTTTGTTGGGATTCTTATTTTCTATATTGTCTTATTTCTTTGAGAAACTCAAAATAAATTTATAAATATAATTCATTTATCAGAATTCAATATGGCATGCAAGTTTAGTGAGTTTGCCATGAATATATTTCTTTTAAATTTCGTGTCTTTTAAATTAGTATTATAATAAACTTTGGTGTATGCTTTACTCAAAATTCATGCTGAGACAACCATACCAAAATTTTGTATCCTGTTTACTTTTTTATTTTTAAAGATTATTTGAATAAATTTTTAATATTTATTTGTAAGAATTGCTTACAAATCAGACAAACATCCGGTTCTCTTATTCATTTTTAAAGATTAATTTAACAAATTTTATTAAAAGAACTTTTTTTCATAAAAAACATGAAAAAAAAATTTAGTTTATAATTGATTTTTTTGGTTTTTGGCAAGTTCAACAATCATCTTATTTATTTTACAACAATTATTTTTAGAAAACTTTATTTTTTATGGTATATTTGACAATTAATTTCTGCAATATTTTTATCTTAGCAAAAAAATATATTTAAACCGTAAAAAAAATTATTTTTATGAATTTAGCTTTTAACGTTTTATGTACTTGAAAAATTAGCTTCGGTATTCTTTTTTTGTGAAAAACTTAAAAAATAAAT